>JAJJBR010000160.1:29593-218643 GCA_022817965.1 Solanum lycopersicoides
TAGAAGATAGATAGGAGGTGATTCATCCGGTGTGAGTCTCCTAAGTCGAAAGAAAGCCATAGTTGTGGCACGATGAACTGCCTAGGTGCAAACATCCCGATGGCTTGGCGGAGTCATAGCTTGGGCTGGTGCAGCCGTTTGGGCTTGATCTTGAGTAGTCATGGCTGAGTGCCATTGAGCCAAGAATAGCCCTTATCTAGCCTCGTCATAGGTGGGAGTATCGGGCCGTGAGCGCTGTGGGATATCATCAACAAACAATGTCTTCAGAGGAGGAACTTGATCAGTCACGGAGGGAATCCCGCATTAGAAATCTGCGCTCCTTCAAAGTCTCCTAGGCCACAGTGTACCTTCCGAGTATTCGATCTCTATAACCAAAATACAAGGTTTAGTTGAAATAACATATAAGAAGTACACACTAGGGGGCACGATAATGGATTTTCCAAAAATAGATGATTGCCTAAGCATCAAATAAAGTTTCCCATTCATAGTGTGGCGCGCTTCACAATTATGAATACAAACCTAAACATAACGTAGGTTGGAGAGAGACCAGTCAACATCAAGGATATTCAACCTCATGCTCTGATACCAAGTTGTTAACATCGGGCTGTACCCCCTAGACGTAACCGGCGTCGTCGGTCCTCTTTGAGACTAAGGACAAGCCTCTTAGTCTTACATCATTGCATTCATAGATTAAAAATACGGAAGAATTTAAAACTTTTCGACTGCATCCAAATCGGAGGGTTTACATAGACCTCTACATACACATAATCATAATTAATATCGAGTATACATAGACTCGTTCGTATAAGAAGATACATAGTTTCTTCACTTTTTATTTCACACATTTATATAATAAAGAAATATATTCTATAAACCGTTCTTCATCTCATAAAAAAACCCCAATTTCTAAAAAAACAAGAACATATCATTGGGGCATTGCCCCTACATCAATAAAATAAGCCACATATAGTCTTTTATACCAATTTTGTCTCAAATTAAAATAGAGTCAATACAAAAGTGATGTAGTACTAAGTAACTTTCGTAAAATCAGTATTGCATCGTCCTCGGGAAATGAGGACCCTACACTTGGATGATAGAATATCAAGCCTTTCCTTTCAAATCACTCAAGTCAATACTTTCAAAACGACCGTAACCTAAAAATTTGCGGAAAGAGGAAGAAAATGGGGTTAGTACGCCACATGTACTAAATATGAGACCATATGCACAAATACCAACAAAAGTATGCTTAAAAAGGGACATTTAGAATAAATCGTGTTATTTTTAACCAATCCTTTAAACATTGCTAAAACAAGTTAATTATATCATATGCATATCATCATACTTAAACCCATAATCCTAAGTAACTCTAACATCAAGTAATAAACTTACAAGGCGATGAATAATAGTAAATCATGAAATAGCAAACCAAACAATCAACCCTATTAACCCTTAAGAAGCCACAAGTGCAATGACAAAGCCAAAAGCCCCATAACCCTACTTAATCAAGTAACCTACTAAGGATCATATATTAAGCAATTCACTTCACATAGCATAGTCTTCCATCTACATATTACATTCTTTCTTTAACATTTGTTAAACCATTATCCTACTCATAGCATCTCATTCAACACATAAAGTTTATTTACGTTATATCATCATTATGATATAATATTAACTTCTCAAAGCTTCTATCAAGGCAAACTAGTTGCAAGGCAGTAGGTAGAGTCCCATACCCCTACCTAAGCTAACGTCAAACCCCTCAAGTCACTTCCAATTAGTCTATTACTTTCGTACATTCTTTTAGTTTAGGGAAAACTTCTTGCCTTTAAACCGACTAGATTCCACATGAGCTAATGTGGAATCCGGTGTCAAAAACCTTCACCGAAATGGAAGTGATCTACCGGGCCAAGGTAGAACCTAACATAAAACGTAGCGTATCTAGGTGGATCCATTAGCTAGTACTTTATGGTGGAAACATAGTTTATGGAAGCTTGGGGAAAAGAACATGGAAATATCAAAACTCTACACCCTAACGTTGAGCATGAGGCTATCCTACCCCGAGAGGAGCGTAGTGAAAACCCTACCTTTCCTATGTAAGAAAGTGGTCACCCCCTCACCCTACCAAGCTCGCTCGATGCTAAGCTAGGCCCCTATGGAAAATGCCTTTTACTTTATAATTAATCACTACTTAATTTAGCGTCATAGGGCCTAGCCCTTGTTATAACCGTATCATAGCCTCAGTAAGAATTGTATGAGAACTTAGTCCTTTTGGATTCAAAATTCATATAGTGAGGTCAAACCTTTTATATATCACATCATAATGTACATTTAATCACATTGTTATCATTCTTATCGGGCTGTACACCCTTAAAGCAAACCTCACAACCAAAACATAAGACATTTCAACTCAATTCGTCATACCATTTCCTTATCACTCTAAACAAAGGGTATACATCAATTAAAAACATCATAACTTAGAGGACAATTCACCATAATTTTAAGTGAGAATTAGGATAGTTCAAGACTTTACCAACACTCCTTACATAGTTCATCATAAAGGGCCTTTACCATCAAAACCCATGGGATTAACCCAATTTTGAGTCATTCACACAATGTAACTCAACAACCAACATGATTATTAATTTAGGAGAGTCAACTACACCATAATTCAATACTAAACCAAACTTGGAAACATGTTATCTAAGCACTATCTCTAACCTAGATCAATTTTACCCAAGGATTTGCGAGAAGACTTCAATTCATCACTTAGATTTCTATGATCAATGTAATAACAAACCATTAAGGATGATTTTATATCAATAATAGATCAATTTGCATCAAAACCAAACCTAATTCATATCAAGATCATGCCTAGGGTTTAGGGGTTAAGGGTCAATTTGATCTACAATCTAAGACCAAACCATATCCAATTCATCCTTAACCAAGTTACTATACATGATAATCTACTCATTTATAACCCAAGAAAACATGTACAACTGAATTCATAACATAAAATTCGTTAATTGAAAGAAAACCCATAGGAAACTCAACTTTGTCACCTTTGAAGGAGCCCTTTGAGGAAAGAAGTTCTCAAAGGTGAATTGGATCCCATTTACCTTAAGATTGGATACCTTTGATGTTAATTCTTCCTGAACCAGCCCCCAATTCACTCTCAAGCTAAACCTTCAATGGTGTCTTCCAATAGAGATAGAGAGTAGAGAGAAGGAGAGAGTTTTATTAATGTTGTGTTTAGGATAATGAGGGTTTGAGGGTATTTATAGTGGGACTAAATCAACTTAATTAGTCTTCCTTAAATCCCTGAATTAACCCCTAAACCACTTAATTAATTAAATGAATGTAATAAAAAATTGCAGGATTCGCAGACCCTCACGCGGGAACCCCGCTGACGGGACCGTCGGTGGGTCGGACGGCAGCCCCTCCCTCCGTTCCCCATGCACTCCGTGCGTCTTTTTCAGAGACTGTGCAGGCATGGGTCCTTAGAAATCAACTAAGTGTGGGACGACGGGTGGGGCCGCGACACCCCGTTGAGCCACTGACGCCCGTCGCCTGCCTTCTGTCGTGTGTAAACAGATAGCTAGGTTAGGAAGAGACTTACTTTGAATCTTTCTAAGTGTGGGGAAGACGGTGGCCTCCGATTCCCCATCGAGCCACTTGACGCCCCCGTTGACCCCTTTGTCGTATGCTATTACAACAGTCAGGCCAGTGCTTGCATCTAGCTACAAGGTCCTCCTCAAGGCCCTTGATTGGGTCCTTGGGGAGTCGTACACAATGTTCAATCATGAAACATCCCTCCAATTGTGTTACATCTATTCTTACAAAAACTTTTGTTCGATCCGACTCTTAAAAACTAGTCAAACGGATTAAAACACACTAGCCCTCTTATGAGCCCAACTTTCCGGACGTCTATGAACGTTCTGAATATTTTGGTTCTTAAACACCTTAACCACTCTATATCCACTTAATTTGACTTAGAACAATGATTTAGGACCTTATGGAGCCTAGGGGTAATTTTACAAGATGCCTTGGGATTTAAAATGTTACACTTGGGAGTTATATTGCTTGACTCCAAGAGTGGATATCAAAGTGAGACGATATTCTAGCAAGTGTACGGACGTTTCCCAAGTATAAAGGGATAGCCACAACCTATTAGTTTGTGATGACTATCCACTTAAGGTCGCATGAGGCGGGAGTCCTTTCACGTAGTAGAGGTCAAGGTTATCCTAGTAGAGATCTCCAATCCTATGAACTTAGACATGTTGAGAAGCATCTCTAGTGTTTCAAAGCAGATAGATGAACTTGATACTCCCAATGGTTATATCGTAGTTTTCATAATTGTGTGATGAACTTAGGACCACTGCCCGAGGTGGTAATCTCGTAGTGTTCATGATAGGAATTCAAGGACATACCTTAAAAGTAATCTCGTAAGATCCATATAGGATTACGGAACTAGAACATACTTAAAGAAGTATCTCGTTATGTTCAAAAATATTAAGATAGGGCTAGAATCCAAGGCTATGAAGTACTAAAGGAAAGGATCCAAATGTAGTAACTTGCATGGAATGGTTGGGTATGGAACATTCATAACGTTGCATTTGCACAAGCGTATAACCCTAGCGGTCCCTAATGAAGAATATAATGAAGATATAGGAATTGGACTAGAAGTTGCCTTTCCTATTATAGTAGACTAGGATGCGAGAATCAATATAAGTAAATGAAGTTAAGTACATCAAAGAACCTTATGGAGGCCGTGAACATGTTAGAATGGCTTTCGAGATAGGCTTAGTTATGTAGGGTAGTATGGGCTGCCGTTAATTGTACATTGCACAACATGTTTTGAGATGACCATAAGGGGTATATAACTCTTTGTATGAATAATTAGGCCTTAATTATGCATAGTGGTACGATCAAGAATGACCAAAGAGAGGACTTAGCTGTCGGTCAGTAGTATGGGATGCCTACCTTAGCTTTGCACAGTATACTTGGAGGGTAGCTTTTTGGTGTAGTTCACTTGAGTAAGGACAAGTAAGTAAGTAAGTATGAATTTTTATATGATTTTATGATCTTTATTATGAGTACCTCAGAGTTTAACTCTTTTTGTGTTTTCTCTTTTATGGCTCTTTTTCTTACTTTTTTTTTTGTTCGTTCTTATTTTTTTTCATTTTTTGTTGTCGTATGTTTATTGTCTCTTTTTTTTGTACTCCTCACGTTTGTGTTGTGGCGGCCTCCACTCATCATGTAAATGTTGGTGAATTGTGAGGGTTTCAGTGAAAACACCTGATGTACCATCTGGGGTGCCCCCTGTATATTGGTGGTCAAAGGATCATTTTGATTCAGATTTAGTCGCAAAGATCAACAGGATCACGGGATGGAAATAAGGATTCTTAGTTTTGGTGGGAAGGCTACTATGATCAAACATGTTCTTTAATCCATTCCTATCCACACAATGTCAACTACCTCTCCCCCTAAAACAAATATCCGGCATATCAAAAAAGCTATGGCAGATTTTTGGGCTGGGACAAGAAAAAGAAATATCATTGGGCCTCTGGGATACGTTGTGTCTTCCTTGGATGAGGGAGGTATTGGTATAAGACGCCTTGAAGATGTGTGTACTTCCTTACAACATAAGCAATGGTGGATTCAGAAGCAAGCAGACATATGGGGTCGATTCTTGAGAGCAAAATACTGTCAAAGGCTCATCCGGTAGCAAAAACTGAACGGGGCAATCTGTTTGGAATTTTATGATGAAAAATAAAGCTATTGCAGAATCCCAAATTCAATGGAGAATCAACTCTGGCAGCAGCTCATTTTGGTGGGATGTTGGTTAGGAGACGGCCCTCTTGCTCCTCAATGCAATCATATCACGAGCCTAAACAATACCACTATTCTCCTTTTTAATTAATGAAAGATGGAACGAAACATTGATCGACAATGGGTTCCTCCATTATTGATTTAAATTTTTTGAATACTGACATTAAGTTTCAGGAACACATGCTGAGCGAGGCAATCTGGAAACTTCAGATAAAGGCAGTTTCCCTGTGCTACTGCCTGGGAACACATTCGTCACAGGAAGGATAAAAATAATTGTAGTAAGAGCATTGGCATAAATTCATCCCGTTTAAAATTTCCTTTTTAGTGTGGAGGCATTGCGTGGTAAGCTCCCCACTAACGAAAGAATTATTAATTTTGGGATGGAGGCAGCCCAATGTTTCTGCTGTTACAGCCCTGGGAAGACACCATAGATCATATATTTGTAGCTGGTCATTTTGCTAACAATATTTGGAGTTTCTTTTCTGCAGCTGCAGGGATTCAACATGAGCACTCCTAGTTCACACACTGCTGCAGAAATAGAGGAACCTGGCGCAGGCAACTTAAGTGCAGAAGCTGGCACCAGGCTTCTACCAGTGATCATCTCTGGAATCTCTGGAAAATCGCTGCACAGCAAAATACGAGCAAAGCAATCCAACACAGCTCGAGTAAAATTCCTCATAGTCAAAGACTTCAACCATCTCCTCAACACAGCCTATCCATACATTCAATGGCCTAACGATTGGAATTCTCTTATCGAATGGTGGCAAGTTGCAAACATTAGATTATGGTTAAAGAAGATAAGTGGAGAAAACCTCAACAACCATTCCTCAAGCTCACACTGATGGGAGTGCCCTTAACAACCCTGGGAAATTGGAGGAGGAGGAATAGTAAGAGATCATCAACGTAATATATATGCATTAACTATTCCTTTGGTATTGGTACCAACAACCAAGCGGAAATTCAAGCAATTAGCAATGGTTTAGACTGGTGCATTCGCATGGATATAGGAAAATTCACTTGGAAGTGGATTCAGAATTGGTCATTCATTGTCTCTCGAATCAAACCAACCATCCATGGAACCTTCAGCCATACATTCTGGAAATCCACATACTAGTGCATCAGTTGGAAAGGTTCAAGATTGCTCATGTTTACAGGGAGGCAAACAACATGGCTGATCGTCTATCCAAATATAGTCACAACACAGATATTATCCAACACTTTTATATCAAGGATCAACTACCTACTCTTGCAAGAGGAAGCTTCATTCTAGAAAAGCTTGGCATGGTTAATTTCAGGAGAAAGAAATTGAAAAGAATCAAGAAACCTCCATGATCGACTTTTCTGTATATGTATAGATTTATACCATTTTTGGTTAGGAGCCTATTCAATTAGACTATGCTATTTGGTATAGTCTCTTTGAATAGGATAATTTTTATTCTTGTCTTACTTTTGTAAGGAGAGTCTCCCTTATTTATGTTTACTAGATACTTTGTATTGAGAGGAGTCCTCTCTTCTAGGTGCTTAGTATTTTGGTTTCTTTTATTGTAAGGGATGAGTTGACTTTCCTTTTAGGAAAGTTGACTTCTGAACCATCTTAGGATCGGAGGTAAGGTTTATGCCCCCCTCCTTTTATCTTTTACTTTTATTAATGCTAAGGCCTGGGGGTGTTTTGCTCAGCCCCTTACCCCTCCAAGGGTACTTAAAAAAAAAAAAAAAAATATTATAAACTAATCCATAGATTTTAAACAAAAAATCCTAAACCCCAAAACCTAAAACCTAAAAAAAAACCTAAACCCTAACTCTAACCCTATCCTTAAAACTACCCCAACCCTAACCCTATCTTTAACCCTACCCCTAAACCCTAAACCCTAAATCCAAATCCCAAAATACCCAAAACCCTAACATTAAACACTAAATCATAGATATTACAACTCAAATCCTTAACCTCAAACCCTAAAACCTAAAAAAACAAACCTGAACCCTAACCCTAACCCTAACGTTAACCCTAAACCTAACCCTACCATAAACCCTAAACCCCAATACCAAAATACCAAAACCCAAATATAAACACTAAATCATTGATAATAAACCTCAAATTCTAAACCCTAAACCCAAAAACCTAAAAAAACAAAAACAAAAACCCTAACCCTAACCCTAACCCTAAATCATAAACCCAAAACCCTAAGCCCAAAATACCAAAACCCAAACATTAAATACTAATCCATAGATTTCAAACCTCAAATGTTAAACCCTGAACCATAAAACCTAAAAATAACCTACACCCTCACCCTAATCCTAACCCTAACCCTAATCCTAACCCTAACCCCAAACCATAAACCCTAAACATTAAACACTAAACCCTAAGTCCCAAAAAAAAAAGAAACAAAACCCTAAACCATAGATTTTAAACCTCAAATCCTAAACCACAAACCCTAAAACCTAAAAAAAAACCTAAACCCTAACCCTAACTCTATCCAACCCTAAACCCTAAACCCAAAGCCCAAAATGTTAAAAACTCTAAAATTCAACACTAAAACCATAGATATACAACTCATATCCTTAACCCCAAATCTAAAACCTAATAAAAACATAAACCCTAAACCCAAAGGCCATATTTCACGACCTGGATTCTTGAATCCGAATCGCGACCGGTGTCGTTAACCTCTCACAGGTTGCAAACAAGCCTCTTCCTAGCTTTCATCACATTCATATAGTTAAATTTGCGGAAAATTTAAAACTTTTAAAACATAATGAAGTATGCATAAACTTCTTATAAAAGTTACATGGATTCTTATACTATAAGCTCAAACTAAACAACCATCTACAATCGATTACACAATTCAAATGAAAGAATCATTATATCATAATAGTTTGCCAAAAATGGCCTTAATACAAAGCTTCGAATAAATGTATGAAAGAAATGCTAGGGACAACATCCTCTAGCTATGTCTAAAGTACTAATGCTAGAAAGATAGATGTAGCATCCTCGAAATCAAGAGACCTACAAAGTCTGGAGATCGCTGAGTACAAAACCGCTGCAATGAGTCTTCAACATCTCTCTGACCTGCACCTATAAAAATAGTAATAGTATAGGGTTAGTGCACACTTGTACTAAGTACGGGTGTATGCACACATACACATAAGGCTATGCATGATAAAAAAAAGATCTTCCTACACAACATGCCATTTCTGGAAAGTGACATCACTAGACTTTCCTAATTCGTTATTTGTGAATTGTGGTATGAATATGGCGTATTTTAATGCATTCAAAGCACACACCTAATTTTCTATATGAACACGAGACCTTTGAACCGTGCACATAATTTTAAAACATATTAAACGAAAGTTGAGAAATTTAATCTCCCTAACCCGAGAGCACATTGTCCCATACTTAGATTTATTTTCGTCCTTTTCTTTTTTTTGTTCTCTAGTTCAATCATCTCCTTTGATATTTTGTTTTACTTACAAGTGCAATGATTCACTGTAGTCCCATACCCACAATGAATCAAGTAAGTACTCCAAGAGATTAAGGAAATGATTGAACTACATTTTGAGGCATGGAATCTTCATAAGCCAATCTTCAGTGACTACTCCTATTATTGTATTATTGGCCTAGTATAAGAAGTCATTATAAGCCACTCTTATTTGGCTATGATCATTTGCCAATTTTATAAAGTCATTATAATCCAATCTTATTTGGCTTGATCATTTTCATAACATGAGGATTCATTATTGGCTATGCCCTTTAATTATTGGAAACTTCATTCTTATCAACATTGGCATTCATAACCTCTTACTTTCTTAGTTCGCCTTGAATTTACATCTCTTCTTTCTTGTTATTTTCTTAAAGAAGTCTGTAGCATTAAGATCATGTGAAGTTACATGAAATCCAATGTCTTCCCCACACCGAAAAGAGGTGATTCACCGATTAAAGTGAATCCTAGATCATGCGAGTTAACATGAAATCCAATGTATGCCCCATACTGAAAATGGGTGATTGACCGGCTAAAGTGAATCCATGTCAAGTGTATACCCCACACCGAAAAGGGGTGTCTCATGGCTAAAGTGAACCAAGAATATTCTTTTGAGCATTAACCGACATAGATCATGTGAGCTAAACATGAAATCCGGTGTCTTCCCCACACCGAAAAGAGGTGATCTCACTGGCCAAGGTGAGACCAAAACATACCTAGCTCTCTTAGGTGGAATCCACAGGCTGGTTCCCATGTTGGCTAGACATAGTTCGAAGACTAGGAGATATTCGGAGACTCTTATCCACCGTGCTGGAGCCTCATCTCATGAGACTTACATGTGCAAGCACAAGCTCATAGCTAGCCTATCGGTGCTTTGCTCACTTTCTTTTATCTTCTTATCTTTTAGAGTTGACTCAAACATTATGGAAGCTTCCTTCTAGATTGAGGTTTACTTACTCTATTGATGACTTGTCATCCTTTCTTACATTGATGAAATGTGAATTTATCCTTACATAACATCTTTGGTGTTAATGAGACTTGTCTCACATGTTCTAACACCCTTTTTCGTGAGTATCTTAACATAGTAGTCTTAGGTGTAAGTGAGACTTGTCTCACTTCCTTTAACACCTCATTCTGGTCACTTTCTTAACTTAGACACTTTTAATTATGTTACTCACTTTACTTGCTTACGTTCATTTGGTAGCTTCATATCATCATTTATGGACGTTGATAACTTCATTCAATGAAATACTTATGTTCATAGTTCATTTGGTTATGGCATGTTGGGACTTGTCCCAATGATTGGCATACCCTTGGTTATGGGTTCATTGAATTATCTTAGATGTGCTTAAGTTGTCATTTCAATACATTGGCTATATGTGATTGGCATAAAATTTGTATTGGCCTAGAAAATTTGGAAATGACTTCATAGCCAATTTATTGGCACAAGCCAAACATTCATTCAAATATAGTTTCATGCAATCATTATTAGCCAATCTTATATCATAGCTTAGGCATAACATTATTAGCCATTTCAGATAGCCTCATATGAATATTTAATGAACATATCATCTCCAACAAGTCACGTTTAACAAGTATACACCATGACCGTCACATCAAGCTTAGCACTTTTGGACACAAGTTAACGTAGCATCATTCTTTATTTCACGTAAGGAATACTTAAAATCATACGAGTATAACTTATAGGCTCATTCGACATTTACAAATCAAGAAACCTACACATTAAGATCATCCAGCACACATACCAAAAACATGATCGAGATTACATCTATATATCATTGGAATCGAAACAAGGATACTAGGGAAAAGGGCGTTCAACAAGAACATTGGGAAACAACCCTAGTTTTGAGATTTCATAGATTCAAGACGATGGAAAATACTCTTGGAGAAAGAATTCCAGAGAGAAACCCATACCTTATGTAGAATTTAATCTATGAAGATCACCTTGCACGAAACCTTGAAGAAAACCTTGAAATCGCCTAAGAGAACTTTTCTGTTTTTCTACGTTTTGCTCATGTTTTTCTTACGATTGCGTACTTTTTGAGTCGTGAATTTTCTAGTGTTTTAACGTGAGTTAAGTCTTAGGAACTGATCTTGACTCATTCAACTTAGGATAATTAAGTTAATTAAATAAATTAATTAGTTAATTACTAAAACGCCCCTCCTAAGTTGACTAGAAATAGGAAAATATTTAACTTAGTCAAATCTGAAAATTTTCCTAAGAGTTTCGACCTTGCTTGTGAATTTTCCTTAATTAATTAATTCCTTAATGAATTAAGGGACCTAGGGTAATTACTAAAGTACCCCTAAGTCATAGGGACCATAACTAACCCTTTGGACCATCCTAGGTAAGGTACTTGGTTGTCTCTTTAACTAGTTACTAGGTTAGTGTCACCTGGTTAAGTCTTAGGTTGTCGGGTGCACTAATTGGTTTATTTCGGTTAGTCCTAGATTAGTTAGGTAGTTAGGTCAGTTAATTAGAGTCTAGAGTTGGTTAGGGAGTTAGGCCCCACATGGAGGGACCCTTGCACATGCCTGCCCCCTAACTACCCTAACCGAATTAGGTTAGGGTGGTCCCCTCCCTTGGCCGCTTCTTCACATGTGCTTGAACATGTGCTTGCACATGTGTTGCTTGTACTTTCTTAACTAACTATTCATAATGGCTCATTTGGAATGTTTACTTATTGTCCCAAGGATCCTAACTATGTCCTTGGGCATTGCTTAATCTACATGATCATTTTAAATGATCATGTGCTATGGTATCTAGGCTTGACACTTGGATGTCTCATACCCAATTTGTGAGTTAAAGGAAAAAGCATTTTATTAGGGTCTTCATTGGAGGTACATTTCTTGGAAAGTCATTAATGTTAGAAAATTGGCTAACACCCTTTAAGCCAATATTTTCTAATATGCCCAATATTTTGGTTATTTGCATATTATGTAGAAATTGGCTAATACCCCTTAGCCAATTTTCTATACTATGCTCTATTGGGCATTGGGATGCCTATGTACCCCAATACACATTCTTAAAGGCCTATTGGCTCTTCACTAGACATGTAATTTTCGAATGTTACATTATCCCCCCTTAGGAACATTCGTCCCCGAATGACACTACACATCATTTTAAAATAAGAGGGTGATTTTCGAAAACACTTTAGCATACTTGAAACTTTACTCTCTGTGAATATCTGATTCACACTTACTCTGGATGATGCATATTACTCAAAGCTTATCTTAAGCTTCATATTTGAGATTGAGGAACTTCCTTTTCAATCACATTTAACTTAATGCACATCACAACTCATGCAACACAAAAATCATGTCTACGCTATACAAATACAGCAACATGAATGCAAACATGAACTCATTTTAACTCATATAGTGCAAATATAAAACACACGATTATGGACTTACAACACCAAAATTGACTAATGCACTAAAAACTTAGAGTTTCTTAACAAAACCAGACTTAGGAAGAGTATATCTAACCTCAAGAACTGAACAAGTGAGGGTAACGGATCTCATATCGGCCTCGGCCTCCAATGTTGCTCCGTCAACAAGGTGGTTCCTCTATAATACTTTCACGATGGCAACCTCTGTTCCTCAGCCGCTTCACTTGGCGATCTAAAATTTCAACTGGAACCTCTTCATAAGAAAGGTTCTCATCAACTCCTAACCCCTCAACAGGCAGGATGGATGTTGGATCGCCTAGACACTTCTTAAGCATTGAAACGTGGAACACTGGATGAACAGAAGCCAAGTCTTGTGGTAACCTCAGTTCGTAGGCAACATTTCCTACTCTCTATAAGATCTCATAAGGACCTATATACCTCAGACTCAACTTCCCTTTCTTACAAAACCTCATCACCCCTTTCATGGGTGATATCTTCACGTAGACTTGATCACCCACTTTAAATTCAAGAGTTCTCTTTCTGTTATATGCATAGGATTTTTGACGACTGTAAGTGGTAGCCAATCTATCCCTGATCATTTTCACCTTTTCCACAGCCTCATGTATGATCTCAGGTCCAAGGATGACAGATCCACCGACTTCAAACCACCCAATTGGAGACCTACATCTCCTGCCACACAATGCTTCGAAAGGTGCCATCCCAATACTGTAATGGTAACTATTATTATACGAGAACTCAATCAGCGGCAAGTGATCATCCCAACTCCCCTTGAAGTCAATAACACATGCCCTCAACATGTCTTCAAGGGTATGAATGGTAAGTTCTGCTTGACCTTACTAAGCTTCACCTGTGTACCCAAACTCTTTTGGAAAGATCTCCTAAAGTGATAAGTGAATTGGGATCCCCTATCCGAAATGATAGACACAGGAATCTCATGCCACCTCACGATCTCATCAATGTACAGTTTGGCCTAGTCCTTGGCTCGGTAAGTGGACTTCACGGGAATGAAGTGTGTGGATTTGGTCATTCGATCAACAATGACCCAAATGGAATCGTGCATTCTTCTGGTTTTCGGCAAACCAACCACGAAATCCATATTAATTGCCTCCCACTTCCACGTTGGAATCTCGATCGTCTCGGTAAGACCCCAGGTTAAGGTGTTCGGCCTTAACCTGTTGGCAATTTGGACACTCCTCCACAAACTTCGAGATATCACGCTTCATACCTTCCCACCAATAGACCTCTTTAAGGTCATGAACATTTTGGTGGCACCTGGATGAATAGAATACTGGAACGTGAGCTTCCGCCAAAATGTTAGACCGCAAGTCATCAACGTTGGGCACACATAACTGTTCTGGTATCTGAGTACACCATCCCCTCCTAGGGAAAATGACTTCATTCAACTTACTCAACACTGAGTCTTTCAACTCCATGAGTACTGGGTCGAGGTGCTGCTTGGCTTTAACATCTACAACAAATGAGGATTCGAAACTTAAGTGAACCGAAACACCCCCACTTGGTGTATCTATCAGCCGTACACCCAATCTAGCCAATTGGTGTACCTCTTTAACTAGTTGCTTCTTCTCATCATCAACATGAGACATGCTACCCATTCTCAATCTACTCAACACATCGGCCACTACATTGGCCTTTCCTGGGTGATAGTGGACACTCATATCATAGTCCTTGAATAGTTCTAGCCATCTCCTCTGACGAAGGTTCAATTCTCTATGCGTAAAAACATACTGAAGACTTTTATGGTCAGTATATACATCAACATGTACACCATATAAATAATGTCTCCACAACTTCAACGCAAAGACAACCAGCTAACTCAAGATCATGAGTAGGGTAATTCTTCTCGTGGACTTTCAACTGTCTCGATGCATATGCTATAACCTTGCCATCTTGCATAAGAACACATCCCAAACCTACTCGGAAGCATCACAGTATACCACATACCCTGCACCACTTCTCGCAATGTGAGCACTGGTGACGTGAGTCGGTCCTTGAGCTCTTGGAAGCTCTTCTCACACTTTTCAGACCACTCAAACTTCACCTTCTTCTTCGTTAAGGCTGTCAACGGAGCAGCAATAGTGGAAAAACCTTCCACAAACCTGCGATAATAGTTAGCCAACCCAAGAAACTCTGAATATCTGTAGGAGTGAGGGGTCTCGGCCACTTCTTCACCGCTTCAACCTTTTTCGGATCAACTTCAACACCTGGTCGGTCACAACATGACCAAGGAAGGTCACTGATCTCAACCAGAATTCACATTTACTGAACTTTGCATACAACTGATGTTCTCTGAGTACTTGCAATGTCTTTCTTAAGTGTACTTCATGCTCTTCTCTAGACTTAGAGTATATGAGGATGTCATCTATGAATACTATGACGAACGAATCAAGGTATTCACGGAAGACTCTATTCATAAGGTCCATAAACGTGGCTGGTGCGTTAGTGAGACCAAATAACATAACCAGAAATTCATAATGTCCATATCTAGTACAAAAATTAGTCTTAGGGACGTCTTCTCGCCTCACTCTAAGTTGATGATACCCTGACCGAAGGTCTAGTTTTGAAAAGAAACTTGAACCTTGGAGTTGGTCAAATAGATCATCGATTCTGGGAAGATGGTACTTGTTCTTTATAATGACATTGTTGAGTTGCCGATAATCGATACACATTCTAAGGGTTCCATCCTTTTTCTTTACGAACAACACTGGAGCACCCCATGGGGATATGCTCAGCTGGATGAAGCCCTTATCAAGTAGATCTTTTAACTGCAACTTCAACTCTTTGAGTTCAGGTGGTGACATCCTATATGGGGGAATAGAAATCGGTTTGGTGTTGGGATCTAAGTCAACACCAAAATCAATCTCACGTTTAGGAGGGGTTCCTGGTAAATCCTCCAAAAAGACATCTTGAAACTCATTCACTATTGAAACATAGTCTATGAAAGGGACTTCTTGCTATAAGTCATTGACTCTAACTAAGTGGTATAAATACCCCTTAGCTATCATCTTATTGTCTTTTAAATGTGAAACGATTTGGCCTACTGGATTTGAACCACGCCCTTCCCATTCAAGCTCTAACTCATTTGGAAACTGAAACCTCACTACCCTGTATCTATTGTAGCATAACACTTATGGAGCCAATCCATACCCAAGATTATATCAAAATCGAGCATGGCTAACTCCACTAGGTCAGCGTGAGTGATTCTATCAAGAATGTTAATTGGAAAATTTTTATACACTCTTTCTGCTCTAATGCCGTCCCCTATGGGAGTACTAACTAGAATCGGCTCATGCAAGATCTCAGAAAGCACATCAAATCTACTAGCTATCAAAGGAGTAACAAATGATAGAGTGGATCCTGGATCCCACAATGCATACACAGGGAAAGAAAAGACATGCAACGTACCCGTGACCACATCAGCTAACTTATCTTGGTCTTCTCTACCTTTCAGCGCATAAAATCTGTTCCTCTTGGGAGGTTCGGCTGCAGCATTTGGATTCGGCCGAGGCTGAGCATCTGCCTTGGCCTGGTTCCTCACTTGAGGACAGTTTCTGACCATATGTCCATTCTTGCCGCATCCGAAGTAGGCGTTAGTACCTACCAAACATTCACCTCCATACAAACGCCCACACTTACCACACGGCTTGCTGTTTTGCTGGGCACTCCTATCATTGCACTTTTTGGGGCCAGACTTGTCCACTTTGGAATTCAAATTTCTGGAATGAGTAGAATTACCTGAGTTCTTCTTGAACTTAGGACTGTTCTGGACTCCAAATTAACCCCTACCAGAGCTAGAACCAGTCTGATCTGCGGGCTTAGGATTCTTGCCTTCCTGAACTCTCCTTTTTCGACGGCTCTCCTCCACTTGATGAGCATGCACCATCAATCTGCCCAGATCCATGTTATCATGCAACATGGCTGCCGACAATCTTCCACTAGATCTTCCGACACGCCAGTCACAAATCTTCTCATTTCATCCCCGCTATTTGCCACTAGAGAAGAAACATACTTTGAGAGTTTAACGAATTTCAAGGAATACTCCTTGACCGACATACCTCCCTGTCTCAGGTTGATGAACTCTTCAACCTTGGCTTCTGGTTGCTCTCTGGGAAAGAATCTATCTAGAAATGCAGTCTTGAGAATGTCCCAAGTGATGGGGACATCTCCTGGTGCTCGTCCATCTGCCCACATTCTGTACCACACTTGTGCCACATCTTTGAGCTGATATGCAGTCAACTTAGCCTTTGCCTTTTCATTAACTCCCATGGCACAAAGAATTTTGTGCACCTCATCCACGAAATCCTGGGGATCCTTACTAGTCTTGGACCCGTAATAGACTGGAGGGTTCATTTTAGTGAAGTCCCTCAGTCTCCTAGCCATGGTGCTAGCTTGCGGGTTCTCCCTGGGAGCACCCTGTCTGTTGTCTTGAGCCATGATGGCCAGTTCCTGAGTAGTGATGGCTTGTGCCATCTGCATCAAAGCTTCCCTCACCTCTCAATCTGTCAATGCAGCTGGGTTGATAGGCACTTGAGCTCCAGCAGTTGCGGCTTGAGGAGGAGCTTGGTTTCCTCCAGCAGTTGCTTCTTCAACTCTCCTTGTGGCATTTCTCCTTGTGTTCATACTTCTGCACGAATACACAAGAAGGAAGTTAGATTCTTAAATGACACAAAATGTCATAATTCTACATAGCAAGATAAAGAGTAGAAGAAGGGAAAATTTATTATCATCGCTTAGTCTCTAAGTCATGATTGTGGCGCGTTTCACAACCATAAGTTAGAAACTACGTAACGTGGTTGTTTTGAGCTTTAGTTCCTAGGTAATTTAACCTCATGCTCTGATACCAAGTTTGTCACGACCCAGATTCTTGTATCCGAATCGCGATCGGCGTCGTTAACCTCTCAGAGGTCGCAGACAAGCCTCATCTTAGCTTTCATCACATTGAAATAGTTAAATTTGCGGAAAATTTAAAACTTTTAAAACATAATGAAGTATACACAGACTTCATATAAAATCTACATGGATTCATATACTATAAGCTCAAACTAAACAACCATCTACAATCGATTACGCAATTCAAATGAAAGAATCAATATATCATAATAGTTTGCCAAAAATGGCCTTAATTCAAAGCATCGAATAAATGTCTGAAAGAAACGCTAAGGACAACATCCTCTAGCTATGTCTAAAGTACTAATGCTAGAAAGATTGATGTAGCATCCTCGAAATCAAGAGGACCTACCAAAGGTCTGGAGATCGCTGAGTCCAAACCGCTGCAATGAGTCTTCAACCTTCTCTCTGACCTGCACCTATAAAAATAGTAATAGTATAGGGTTAGTGCACACTTGTTCTAAGTATGGGTGTATGCACACATACACATAAGGCTATGCATGATCAAGGAAAGCTCTTCCTAGACAACATGCCATTTCTGGAAAGTGACATCACTAGACTTTCCTAATATTCATTATTTGTGAATTGTGGTATGAATATGGCGTATTTTAATGCATTCAAAAGATACAACTCATTTTATATGTGAACACGAGACGTTGGAATCATGCACATAATTTTAGAACATATTAAACGAAAGTTGAGAAATTTGATCTCCCTAACCCGAGAGCAACTTGTCCCATACTTAGATTTATTTTCGTCCTTTTCTTCTTTTTGTTGTCTAGTTCAATCATCTCCTTTGATCTTATGTTTTAATTACAAGTGCAATGATTCATTGTAGTCCCATACCCACAATGAATCAAGTAAGTACTCCAAGATATTAAGGAAATGATTTAACTACATTTTGGGGCATGGAATCTTCATAAGCTAATCTTCAGTGACTACTCCTATTATTGTATTATTGGCTTAATATAAGAAGTCATTATAAGCCAATCTTATTTGACTATGATCATTTGCCAATTATATAAAGTCATTATAAGCCAATCTTATTTGGCTTTATCATTTTCATAACATGAGGATTCATTATTGTCTATGCCCTTTAATTATTGGAAACTTCATTCTTGTCAACATTGTCATTCATAAACTCTTACTTTCTTAGTTCGCCTTGAACTTACATCTCTTCTTTCTTGTTATTTTCTTAAATAAGTATGTAGCATTAAGATCATGTGAAGTTACATGAAATCCAGTGTCTTCCCTACGCCAAAAAGAGGTGATTCACCGATCAAAGTGAATCCTAGATGTAATATTTCGAAATCCCAAGGCATGTTGTAAAATTTAACCTAGGCTCCATGAGATCTAATCACTGTTCTAAGTCGATTAGGTGCATATAGAGTGGTTAAGGTGTTTAAGAACCAAAAATATTCAAGAAACGTCCACGATGTTTGGAAAGTTGGTTCATAAGGGGGCTAGTGTGTCTTAGCCATTTGACTAGTTTTAAGAGTCGGAATCGAACGAATGTTGGTAGAAACAGGTGTAACACATGTGAGGGATTATCATGATTGAAACGTCCGGGTACGACACCCCAAGGACCAACCAAGGGACCTTTAGAAGGACCCTTGTATCTTGGATGCAACACTGCCTGACAGTGTGCATCGACGAAGGAGACGACGGGGCGTCAGTGGCTCGACGGGGCGTTGAGGCCACTGTCGTCCCACACTTAGAAAGTTTTCACAGAGTCCCTTGCTACTTAGATACTCTTACACGCGACGGAAGGGAGAAGATGGGGCGTCGACTCACATACGGACCGTCGTCGAGGTCTCGTCTGTGAGGGCCTAACTTACTGTCAAAAATTCTAAAATGACCCTATGTACAAATTGGTGGTTAGTTGGGGGATTAGGAAGTCTAATTAAGTAATTTAACCCCTCATATAAATACCCCCAACCCTCATTAGTCCAAGGACCACACTCAAAATAAACTTTCTTCCTTCTCTCTACTTTTTCTCTCTATTGGAAGACACCATTGAAGTTTAGCTTGGGAGGTGAATTGGGGGATGATTAAGTACAAACTCACCATAAAAGGTCATCCAATCTTAATGTATGGGATCTAATTCACCTTTTAGACTTCTTTCCTCAAAGGGCTCCTCAAATGATTCTTCCAAAAGTTGAGTTCATGTGGGTTTTATTCAATTACGAATTGTATGTTATGAATTGAATAGCTCATGTTTTACTTAGGCTATAATGAGTAGATTATCATGTATTGTAACCTGATTAGGATGAATTGATATGGTTTGGTCTAGATTGTAGATTTTGATCCTTACTCCTTAACCCTAGGTTTGATCTTAATATGAATTGTGTTGGGTTCGATTCAATTGACTTCACTATTGGTTAAATCGTCCTTAACTACTGTTATTACATAGGTCATAAACCTAATGCGATGAATTGTAGTGTTTCATGCTAGTTCTTGAGGTGTTGATCTATGTTAGGAAGACATACTTGGATATCATGTTTCAAGTCTTGAATCTAGTGTTGAATTAGGTTATAATGATTCTTCTAAATTCATTATCATGTTGGTTATTGTGTTACCTTGGTGTGATGATACAAATTGGGTTGAGTTATGGGTTGATGGTAAAGCCCCTTTATGATGAACTATGGAGGAGTGTTGGTAAGTCTTGACTATCCTAATTCTCACTTCAATTGTGGTTAATTGTCATCAAGTTATGATGTTGTGTTGAAGTATACCTTGTTTAGAGTGATAGGATGGTATGATGATTGAATTGAAATGTCTTATGCTTTGGTTGTGAGTTTGCTTAGGGTGTATATGCTATAAGGATGATAACATGTAATTATGTATCTTATTATGATGTGATATACAAGGGGGTGATCTCACTTATATGAATTGTGAATGAAAGGACTATTTCTCATGCAATTCTTATAGAGCTATGACGATGAATATACAAGGGCTAGACCCTATGACCTAAACTAAGTTTATGATGTTTAATAAAGCTCAAAGACATTTCAATAAAAAGGGACTAGCTTAGCACCGAGTGATCTTGTATGTGAGAGGGTGACACCTTTCCACATTGGAAAGGTAGGGTTCACTACGATTCTCACGGGTTGGATAGCCTCATGACCCAAATAGGGTGCAGAGTGATATTTCCTATGATGCCCCAAGTTCCATAACTATGTTGCCACCATAGGAATACTAGCTAGTGGATCCACCTAGATAGCTACGTTTATGTTAGGTTCTACCTTGGCCGGTAGACCACCTTCCATCGGTGTAAGGTTTCATGACACCGGATTCCACATTAACTCATGTGGTCTATGTCGGTTAAGGAAAGAGTTTCCTAAATTAAAATGAATGAATGAAATATAAACTAATTGAAGTAACTTGATTGGTTTGACTTTAGCTTAGGTAGGGGTATAGGACTCTACCTATGCCTTGCACTAGTTTGCCTTGATAGGAACTTTGAGAAGTTAATATTATGTATATAAATGATGGTATAATGTAAATAACTTTGTATGTTGAATAAGATGCTTATGAATATGAAATTGGTTATCATTATTAAAGAAGGAACATCATATGAGATGGAAGACTATGCTTTGTGAAGTGAATTGCTAATTATGATCTTTAGTAGGTTACTTGATTAAGTAGGGTTATGGGGCTTTGCTTGGTCATTGCACTTGTGGAGTCATAAGGATTATAGTTGGTTGGTTTGTTTTGCTATGTGTATGATTTACTCTTATTCATGTTTTGATGTTATTAAATGATGGTAGAGTTATATGAGATTTTGGGTTTAAGTATAATGATATGCATATGATATAATTAATTTGTTTAGTATGTTTAAAGGATTGGTTTAAAAGACATGTTCTCATTAAATGTCCCTTTTTAGCATACTTTGATGATACGTGTGCATATGGTCTCATACTTAGTACCTGTGGCGTACTAACCCCATTTTCTCCCGTTTCACCAAACATGTTAGGTTCCGGTCGTTGAAGTTTGACTTTAGGTGATTTGAAGGAAGACTTGGATATTCTATCATCCAAGTTGTAGGTCCTCATTTTCCCGAGGACGATGCCAATATTCTCTTTATGAAGTTACTTAGTTACTATAACTTTTGTATTGACTCTATTTCCTATTTGAGACAAAGTTGTATAAAGCCTATATGCGGCTTTCTTATTGATGTAGGGCTATGCCAATGTTATTGTTGTCGTTTAGATGGTTTTATGAGATGAAGATTTATGATTCTATTTCTTATTATATAAATGTGTGAAATAAAAGTAGAAGACTATGTAATCTTCTTATACGAACAAGTCTATGTATACTTGATATAAATATGATTATGTGTATGTAGAGGTCTATGTAAACCTCCGATTAGATTTAGTTTGAAAAAGTTTTAATTCTTCCATTTTAATCGATGAATGCAATGATGTAAGACTAAGAGGCTTGTCTTAGTCCTCAAAGAGGACGACGACGCCGGTTACGTCTAGGGGGTAAACCCGGATGTGACAAACTTGGTATCAGAGCATGAGGTTGAATATCCTTGAACGTCTCTCTCAACCACGTCTATGTAGGTTTGTATTCATAATTGTGAAGCGCGCCACACTTATGAATAGGAACTTATTGATGCTTAGGAATCACTCTCATTTTTGGAAATCCATTATCGTGCCTCTAGAGTGTACTTCTTATATGATTTCACCTAAACCTTGTATTTTTTGGATATAGGAGATGAATACACGGAGGAATGCGGCTAGGAGACTTGAGGAGGAGATTGCTAATGCGGGAATTTCTCCCCGTGATAATCCAGTTCCTCCTCTTGAAGAGGTTGTTGTTGATGATCAGGCTCTGGCGAATCCTCCACCTATGGCAGAGGCTTAGATGAGGTCTATTCTTGCTCAAATGGCCCAAGACATGACTACTCAAGCTCAAGCAGCAACGGTGCAAGCCCGAGCTATGACTGCCCAAGCCAATCGGGATGTTGCACCTAGGGTTCATGAGCAAACTATGGCTTCTCGACTTAGGGACTTTACATGGATGAATCCTCCTATCTTCTATTGGTCTAAGGTAGATGAATACCCTCAAGAATTCGTTGATGAGGTTTATAAGATACTATGTGCTATGGGGTTGTCTTCCAATGAGAATTGCCGAGTTGGCCTCATACCAACTCAAGGATGTGGCTCGAACTTGGCATGTGCAATGGAGAGATAATAGGCCACTTCAAGGTGGGCCGGTGACTTGGGAGATATTCAAGAGGGCTTTCGTTGATCGGTTCTTCCCTAGAGAGATAAGAGAAGCTAAGGTGGTGGAATTCATCAACCTCCGCCAAGGAGGTATGAGTTTTCATCATTACTTCTTGAAGTTCATTCAATTGGCCAAATATGCTCCTTCCTTGGTCTGCGATCCTAGAGACGAGATGAGTCGATTTGTGACGGGTGTATCGGATGACTTTCAAGAAGAATGTCATTCGGCTATGCTTCATGATAACATGAATATTGGTCATCTTATGGTGCATACAAAAAGGGTTGAGGAGGCTAGAGCAAAAAGGAAGGATAGGGATGCAAAGAGGACAAGGTCTTTTGAGGGTGGAGCTACGAAAGATAGGCTTGGGATTCAAGACAAGCCTAGATTCAAGAAGAGGTTCTCAAATCAAGTTCCATCCAAATTTCCCAAGGCTAGGGATGAGAAGGCCCCTAGGCCAACAGTTCAAAAAGGGAAGAGTGGAAATTCGTTTAATGAGAAGCCACCTTGCAAGGAATGTGGAAAGAAGCATTTTGGTGCTTGCCTCTTGGGGTCGGACAAGTGCTTTGCTTGTGGAAAGATTGGTCACAAAGCGCGAGATTTTCCTAATGCTAAGGGGAAAGAGAAGGGTGGACAGCCAAGTGGTTCTAGTGATGCTCCCAAAAAGAACCGCTTTTATGCTCTTCGTACTAGAGGTGATCAGAGGCCTCTCCCGATGTGGTGACCGGTATGTTACAAATCTTTACTATTGATGTGTATGCTCTGCTTGATCCGGGTGCTACTTTGTCTTTTGTTACTCCCTTAGTAGCTAAAAAGTTTGATACTTTACCCGATGTTTTGCATGAACCTTTTGTGGTGTCTACTCCGGTGGGTGAGTCCATTGTTGCAAAAAGAGTCTATCAAAATTGTCCTATCACTTTGCCCAATAGAGTTTCACATGTGGATCTAGTTGAACTAGATATGATCGACTTTGATGTCATTTTGGGTATGGATTGGTTACATGATAGTTTCGCTTCCATTGATTGTAGGACTAGAGTTGTGAGGTTTTGTTTCCCAAATGAACCCGTTATTGAGTGGAAGGGTAGGAATTCTATTCCTAGAGGTCGGTTCATATCTTGTCTAAAAGCATGTAAGATGATCTCAAAGGGGTGTCTTTATCACATTGTAAGTGTCCAAGATTTGGATTCCGAAATTCCTCCTATTGATTCGGTCCTCGTGGTGAGTGAATTTACGGAGGTCTTTCCCAATGACGTTCCCGGTATTCCTCCCGAATAGGAAATTGATTTTGGTATCGATTTTCTACCGAAAACCAACCCTATTTCGATTACTCCTTATCGAATGGCTCCGGCCGAATTGAAGGAGTTGAAGGCATAACTTAAAAATTTGCTAGACAAGGGATTTATAAGGCCTAGCATTTCTCCATGGGGTGCTCCGGTCTTATTCGTGAAGAAGAAAGAAGGGTCCTTGAGAATGTGCATTGATTATCGCCAACTCAACAAAGTTACTATCAAGAACAAGTATCCTCTTCCTTGGATTGACGATTTATTTGATCAACTCCAAGGAGCGAGCTACTTTTCAAAGATAGATTTGAGGTCGGGGTATCACCAACTCAGGGTGAGAAATGAAGATATTCAAAGACGACCTTTCGGACTCGTTATGGGCACTATGAGTTCGTGGTTATGTCCTTTGGTCTCACAAATGCTCCGGCGGCGTTTATGGACCTAATGAATAGGGTGTTTCGAAGCTATCTTGATTCTTTTGTTATTGTGTTTATTGATGATATCTTGGTGTATTCGAAGAATGAGGTTGATCACATGGGTCATTGGAGGGTGGTATTGCAAACCCTTAAAGAGCATCAGTTATTTGCCAAGTATAGCAAATGCGAGTTTTGGTTGAGGTTGGTGGCGTTTCTTGGGCACATCATCTCTAGTGATGGAGTTGAGGTAGATCCAAGGAAGACTGATGCGGTGAGAAATTGTCCTAGACCCTTGACTCCGACTGACATTAGGAGTTTCTTGGGTCTAGCGGGCTATTATCGAAGGTTTGTGGAGGGGCTTTTCATCCATGCATCTCATTTGACTACATTGACTCAAAATGGTAAAAAGTTTGAGTGGTCAGAGTCTTTAGAGAAAAGTTTCCAATTATTGAAGGATAGGCTTACTTCGGCTCCGGTGTTGACACTACTGGAAGGTACAAAGGTGTTTGTTGTGTATTGTGATGCATCTCGTATGGGTTTGGGCTGTGTGCTTGTAACAACCCTAAAAATGAATAAGATAAATACTTAAGGTGTCAAGAATGCTTGTGATTAGACCAAGGTTCACACGGATTGATACGCATAGAACCAGACCTCAGAACCCTTACTACGACCAAGCCAACTAACTTGGGGAGTTAGTTGAGCTTTAAAAGGTGGAACCAACCAAGTAAGGCTCTCGAAAACGAAGATTTAATCGAAGGAGTCTTTACCGGACTTAAAAAGAAGAAATCTTAAGTTTTGAGGGTCTAGGGGTAAAATGGTCTTTTACCAGGCTAAGGGTAATATCGTAATTACTATAAATATATAATTAATTAATTATTTAATAATATGGAGGGGCAATTTGGGGAGAGAGAGCCAAAATTGAGCTATTGAAGTGGAGTCTTGCTCCACCCGGGTTCGAACCTAGGTGGAAGCAATGATTTAAATTATTTTTATTTAAATTGATAAATAAATGTAATTAATTTATATTTATTAATTATTAGCTGATTTAAAATAAAAATAAAAATCAGATTTTTAATTTATTAAGGATAGTCCTAAATTGACTAAGTCATTATCTAAGCCTAAACAACTTCACACGTTTCACTCTCTCACAATCTCTCTCACGTTTCATCACCTCTCTCACGTTTGTTTCTGCCAAAACAACTTCAAAAACTGAAATAATATTAAGATTTCTTCACACTTGAAGAACTCACATGAAATTTTAAGAAAAACAAAGTAACCAAAAACGTCAAGGCAAAGAGAGGTTGTTCGTCGAGTGGTGTGTACGTTGAGGAGGTTTGGACTGATTTTGGAGAAGGTTTTGGGCAGCAAATTCACGTTCGAACAAGCAAATTAAGGTATAGGTTTCTTCTCTCTTGGTCCCTTTCCCAAGAGGACCCTTACGATTCAAGATATTCACTCCGAAATTAGGATTGTTCCCCCTTTGCATGTCCTTGTCACTAGCTCCCAATGATTCGTAGGTTGGGTTTGTTTGCTGGTAGATTTAGGTATGTGTGATGTTTTTATGTTGAATGTGAATATGTTTATGTGCGTGAAATCACGAAAATGATAACCAATGTTTAATCGAAGAAAATGTGTGTGTGTGTACGTTGGCAGTGAGTTTTAGCCACTGTTTGGAGACATGTAAGGCATGTTTTTCTTCTTGTATTTCATGTGTTAAAGTTGTGCATAATGTGATGTTCATATGGTATGTGAGGTTACAAATTTTTAGTGATAACGCTTGACTAAATGTAACCCCTAAACTACACCTAATTACACACTAAACGCTTGGTGAAATGCACTAAGAAACTAACATGAAAAGTTGATGAAAAGGAGGCTAAAAATTATGAACGAATTCCCAGCCTAGTGTACTATAAATTTCGATCAAAAGGGGGATTAAATTCTGGAAATTTAGTACATTTAAAAGAGGTGAGGCCACCAGGATTCGAACCTGTGACCTCACCCTTTAGATACTGGTTTCGCGAGAAAAGAAAAAGAAAATGGGGTTGGGGGAATCGAACCTGGCTACTGTGAATTCGCGAGAAAAGAAAAAGAAAATGGGGCTGAGGGGAATCGAACCTGGCTACTGTGAGTTCGCGAGAAAAGGAAAAGAAAATGGGGCTGGGGGGAATCAAACCTGGCTACTGGAATTCGCGACAAAGAAAAAGAAAATGGGGCTGGGGGGATTCGAACTCGCGACACTGGAGGAGAAAGAAGAGAAAATTAAATTAAATAAATAAATGGGAGGAGTGGGATTCAACCCACGACCTCCAGATAGCGAGTGAAGGAAGAGAAAAATAAAGAAAAGAAAACGTGAGGCGTGGGAATCGAACCCACGACCTCAAGGCTGGAAATGGAGAGGAGCGAAAATAATTAATAAAGCAAGTGAGGCTGTGGGGGTTCGATCCCACAACCTCACTGCCAAATACACTCAGCCTAGCAAAAATTAAATAAAAAATATAGGAGGTTGTGGGGGTTCGAACCCACCACCTCACAGCCTCAGCGAAATTAAAGATTAAATAAGGAGGCTGTGGGGGTTAGAACCCACAACCTCCCTATTCCAGCGAATTAAATAACAAAAATAAAAGAGGCTGTGGGGGTTTGATCCCACAACCTCTTGGTTTAGGAGAGAATGGACAATATGATGTTAATGAAGAATAAAAAGGGGTTGTGGGGGTTCGAACCCACAACCCTTCGGCCAATCTAAGAGAAAAATTAAGTAGAAAATTAATGATTCGATGTTAATGTTGGGATTAAATCTAGAGTTCTAATGTTATGAATATTAAAAATAAAAATCAACGAAAAATGTAAATGATATCCAAGTGATTCAAACTTGGGTTTCTTTGCCCAAACTTTCGTATTGATACATAAATCATACGTGAACAAAATATCCAAGAATAATGCCACCTACTTAGATCGAAATGAAGATCTTGGCATATATACAAGATACATAAGTCTTGTACTACATAATCTTAGGAATGTATGAATCACTTAACGAATTATGAATGAACACTCATGGCTTGTGTGTATAGACTCATAAGTCTAGCATACGTTTAAAAGTAAGTGAACCTAAGATGTATGTACTGAATGATGAAATGAACAATGAAATGATGAAACCTTAGAAGGGTTAAGTAAGGGTATGAAACACACCAATGGCCAAGTATATTGGCATATGATGAAACGAACATTCACGTAAAATGAGGTGAGTAATTATGAAGAGTAAATGTGCTAATGACAATGAATGTGGTGACAAAATGATATGAGGCTAATGCAAATGATGAGGGCAATCTTAAACGAGCCTAAGTAAATGTTACCAAAAACGTACTCACCTATGAGAGTGTAAGATAATGAAGAGACCAGTCTCTATGAACACTCTAATGAAAGTATTGAGATTAACACACTTAATACTAATGATGAGATGAGAAATCATCTATTGAGCTATGATGTCCTCATACTAGAAGCCAGCTTCCATGACGTATGAGTTGAATGTAATGGAACTTTATACTGAGCACCGATAGACTAGCTATGAGCGGTGATGCCTTCTTTCGGGAAGGGCAGAGGTTCACGTAACTCTCATGAGATGAGACTGTCCGGCTTACCGGGTATGGGTCTCCTTATATCTCCTAGTCTTCTAACCTATACTGCCAATATAGGGATCTGGCGGGGTTAAATTCCCATGTACGCTAGCATGTTTTTGGATCACCTTGGCCGGTGACTCCACCTCTTTTCGGTGTGGGGGAGACACTGGATTTCATGATAATCACATGATCTATGTCGATTAAAGTTAAAGTTCCCAATGAATGAATGAGGCCAGCCTCAAATGAAGCACATAATGAAATAAATGATACCAAAGTTGTTAGGATAGGATAATCAAGAGGTGAGCTAGACTCAGGTAATGACATTAGGTTATTCTTGATCATTGCACAGCAAACCCGATGAAAGTCTTAAACTACACCCCAGGTATAGCTGGTGTTCACACTAGCATATGAACGAAATGAAATGAAGTACATATGAATGAATGAAGCAGACTCTGTGTTTGCTAATGAAGACTCCCTAGTTGAGGTCCCATATGTTGAGCCCTCATTTTGGAAAGTCGTAATGTCAAGTCCATGATTCCAAGGTCTCATGGCATATGAATGAATGATATGAAAGAAGCCATGTGTTATATGTTATGTGCTATGATATGTACTATATGTAAGATGTTATGTGCTGTGTGCAATATGATGTTTATGATGATGCATGTTACTCCCATGGCATGACTTTCCTAATCCAAATTTGGAAAGTTCATTAACTTTCCTAATCCAAATTTGGCAAGTCCACTGACTTGACTTCCCATAATCATGTTGTTAGGGAAGAGCTGTTCTTTCTCATGCATGTCCTTGGTGTGTGCTTGCATATACCCATACTTAGTACAAGTGTGTACTAACCCTATACAACCATACTATTTTAGGTGCAGGCACAGGTGGACGATAGAGCTACAGGATCATTGTTGCAGTTATCCGGACGTCCAGCATTCATCCGGAGTTGGTAGGTCCTCATGCTTTCGAGGATGCTACTGTTTTATATTCTAGCTTAGTTTTAGATTTCAGCTAGTGGAGCCTGTTCCACTAGCGTTTCTTTCCTGTTTTTATTCAGACTTTGTATTGGTGCCATTTTGACAATTATACACTTAATACTTATTGGACTATTTCTTTCAGTTGCTCATTTCTTAATGTTAGATGGTTGATGGTGAACAATTATGAAATGATAAGAATGTTTAAAAAGTATGTTAAGAAGTAAAAAGTTTCAAATTTTCCGCTAAAATTAACCTAAGTGAAGTAAGAATAACATAAGTAGGCTTGTCTGCGACCTCTGAGAGGTCAACGACGCCGGTCTCGTCTGGGGTCTAGATTCCGGTCTTTACAGTGCTTATGCAAAATAGAAAGGTGATTTCCTATGCTTCGAGGCAACTTAAGGTGCATGAGAGAAACTATCCCACTCATGACCTTGAGTTAGCGTCCATGGTGTTTGCTTTGAAAATATGGAGGCATTACTTGTATGTGTTCATGTTGATGTTTTCACCGATCATAAGAGTCTCCAATATGTGTTTACTCGAAAGGAGTTAAATCTCTGGCAAAGAAGGTGGTTAGAATTGTTGAATGATTACGATATGAGTGTCTTATATCATCTCGGCAAGGCCAATGTGGTTGCGGATGCCCTAAGTCGTATGACTATGGGTAGTGTGTCGCATATAGATGAAGCCAAGAAAGACCTAGTGAAAGATGTTCATAGGTTAGCTAGATTGGGGGTGCGATTGGAGAGTTCTCCAAATGGTGGTGCTACGGTTCATCATAGCTCCGAGTCATCATTGGTGGTTGAGGTGAAGTCCAAACAACACCTTGATCAACTATTGATGGAGTTGAAGGAATCGGTTCTCGGCAAGTTGAATGAGTCTTTCTCCTTAGGGGGGGGATGGTGTGTTTAGGTACCAAGGGAGATTATGTGTTCCCGATGTTGATGGGTTGAGGGACTGGATCCTTGAACAAGCCCATGGATCCCACAACTCCATTCGTCCGGTTTCGACTAAGATGTACCATGACCTTCGGGAGATATATTGGTGGGAAGGTTTGAAGAAGGACATAGCGGAATTTGTTGCTAAGTGTCCGAATTGTCAACAAGTGAAGGCAGAACATCAAAAGCCGGGTAGCTTACTACAAGATATCCAAATTCCTACTTGGAAGTGGGAAGACATTAATATGGACTTTGTAGTAGGGTTGCCTCGGACTCAAAAGTCATATGATTCTATATGGGTGATTGTTGATAGATTGACTAAGTCCGCTTATTTTATTCTCGTCAAGTCCACTTATTCGGCGGAAGTTTATGCAAAGATATTCATAGATGAGATTGTGTGTCGCCATGGTATTCCGTTATCCATCATTTTGGATCGGGGTGCACAATTCACATCTAGATTTTGGAGGTCATTTCAAGAAGGTTTGGGTACTAAGGTGAAATTGAGTACCGCTTTTCATCCTCAAACGTATGGTCAAGCGGAACACACTATCCAAACTCTTGAGGATATGCTTAGAGCTTGTAATATTGATTTTAAAGGTAATTGGGATAAGCACTTGCCTTTGGTGGAGTTTGCTTATAATAAAAACTTTCATTCATCCATCTCCATGGCTCCCTATGAAGCCTTGTATGGTAGGAGGTGTAGGTCTCCTATAGGGTGGTTTGAGGTTGGTGAACCATCGATTCTTGGCCCCGAATTGATTTATTGGACTTTGGAGAATGTGCACATCATAAGGAATCGGTTACAAACACCCTATAGTCGACAAAAGTCGTATGCCGACAATAGGAGAAGAGATTGGGAGTTTGAAGAAGGTGATAAGGTGTACTTGAAATCTCACCCATGAAGGGGGTGGTTAGATTTGGCAAGAAGGGGAAGTTGAGTCCTCGTTATGTGGGCCTTTATGAGATATTGAAAAGGGTTGGTAAGGTTGCCTATCACTTGAAACTCCCAAATGAGTTAGCTTCGGTTCATCCGGTTTTCCAAGTTTCTATGTTGAAGAAGTGTGTCGGGAATCCCGAGTCTATTCTTCCTATTGAAGGCCTTGGAGTCAAGGATAACCTCTCTTATGAGGAGGTTCCAGTGCAAATCCTTGATAGACAAGTGAAGAGGTTGAGGAACAAAGAGGTGGGTTCCGTAAAAGTGTTATGGAAGAACCACCTAGTTGAGGGTGCAACATGGGAGGCCGAGGCCGACATGAAGACCCGTTATCCTTTTTTCGATGATTAAGGTTAGCCATCTTTTTAATATCATAATTATGACTAGGAATTGTGGTTTCTTGATTTTTAGGTGAAGTCTTGCAAAAAAATCCAATTTTTTTGAGACTTCACAGTGAAGGTACAGTGAAGTCACTCTAAGTTGACTTTAAAAATTTTGAGATTTGTTTTGCTTGTTGCTTATTTGAGTTAAGTTATGCATTTTGATTTGGTGAGTATTTGTGGAAATTATATGTAGCATATTGATGAAATGAACTTTGTGCTAATTGACTTATGTAATGAATGATGAGCTCATGTGTGTTGTGAGAAGGAGGTACCTCATGATGAAATTTAGAGCCTATGTGTGATAAATTGAGTTTTGAAGTTTGCCTTATTGAAATGATGTGATTCATGCTAATTGGATATTGTGAATTGGTTGAGTTGCTAGTCTTGAATCTATTCCTTCCTTTAAAGGAGTGTTTAGTGTCATTCGGGGACGAATGTTCCCAAGGGGGGGATAATATAACATTTCAAAATCCCAAGGCATGTTGTAAAACTTAACCTAGGCTCCATGAGGTCTAATCAGTGTTCTAAGTCGAATTAGGTGCATAAGAGTGGTTAAGGTGTTTAAGAACCAAAAATATTCAAGAAACGTCCACGACGTTCGGAAAGTTAGTTTATAAGGGGGCTTGTGTCTTAGTCGTTTGACTAGTTTTAAGAGTCGGAATACAACGAAAGTTGGTAGAAACAGGTGTAACACATGTGAGGGATGTTTCATGATTGAAACGTCCGGGTACGACTCCCCAAGGACCAACCAAGGGCCCTTGAGGAGGACCCTTGTAGCTGGGATGCAACACTGCCTGACAGTGTGCATCGACGAAGGAGACGACGGAGCGTCTGTGGCTCGACGGGGCGTTGAGGCCACCGTCGTCCCTCACTTAGAAAGTTTTCAAAGAGTCCCTTGCTACCTAGCTACTGTTAGACGCGACGGAAGGGAGATGACGGGCATCGACTCACAGACGGACCGTCGTCGAGGTCTCGTCATGAGGACCCAACTTACTGTAAAAAATTCTAAAACGACCCTATGTAATTAATTAATGAGTTTCGGTGGTTAGTTGGGGGATTAGGAAGTCTAATTAAGTAATTTAACCCCTCATATAAATACCCCCAACCCTCATTAGTCTAAGTTCAACACACAAAATAAACTCTCTTCCTTCTCTCTACTTTCTCTCTCTATTGGAAGACACCATTGAAGTTTAGCTTGGGAGGTGAATTGGGGGCTGATTAAGGACGAATTCACCATCAAAAGGTCATCCAATCATAAGGTATGGGATCTAATTCACCTTTGAGACTTCTTTTCTCAGAGGGCTCCTCAAATGATTCTTCCAAAAGTTGAGTTCATGTGGGTTTCATTCAATTACGAATTGTATGTTATGAATTGAATTGATCATGTTTTCCTTAGGTTATAATGAGTAGATTATCATGTATTGTAACTTGATTAGGATGAATTGATATGGTTTGGTCTAGATTGTAGATTTTGATCCTTACTCCTTAACCCTAGGTTTGATCTTAATATGAATTGTTTTGGGTTCGATGCAATTGACTTCACTATTGGTTAAATCGTCCTTAACTACTGTTATTACATAGATTATAAACCTAATGTGATGAATTGTAGTGTTTCATGCTAGTTCTTGAGGTGTTGATCGATGTAAGGAAGACATACTTGGATATCATGTTTCAAGTCTTGAATCTAGTGTTGAATTAGGTTATAATGATTCTTCTAAATTCATTATCATGTTGGTTATTGTGTTACCTTGGTGTGATGATCCAAATTGGGTTGAGTTATGGTTTGATGATAAAGCCCCTTTATGATGAACTATGGAGGAGTGTTGGTAAGTCTTGACTATCCTAATTCTCACTTCAATTGTTGTAAATTGTCATCAAGTTATGATGTTGTGTTGAACTATACCTTGTTTAGAGTGATAGGATGGTATGATGATTGAATTGAAATGCCTTATGCTTTGGTTGTGAGGTTTCTTAGGGTGTATATGCCATAAGGATGATACATGTAATTATGTATCTTATTATGATGTGATATGCAAGGGGTTGATCTCACTTATATGAATTGTGAATGAAAGGACTATTTCTCATGCAATTCTTATAGAGCTATGACGATGAATATACAAGGGCTAGACCCTATGACCTAAACTAAGTTTATGATGTTTAATAAAGCTCAAAACATTTCAATAAAAAGGGACTAGCTTAGCACCGAGTGATCTTGTATGTGAGAGGGTGACACCTTTCCACATTGGAAAGGTAGGGTTCACTACGGTTCTCACGGGTTGGATAGCCTCATGACCCAAATAGGGTGTAGAGTGATATTTCCTATGATGCCCCAAGTTCCATAACTATGTTGCCACCATAGGAATACTAGCTAGTGGATCCACCTAGATAGCTACGTTTATGTTAGGTTCTACCTTGGCTGGTAGACCACCTTCCATCGGTGTAAGGTTTCATGACACCGGATTCCACATTAGCTCATGTGGTCTATGTTGGTTAAGGAAAGAGTTCCCTAAATTAAAATGAATGAATGAAATATAAACTAATTGAAGTAACTTGATGGGTTTGACTTTAGCTTAGGTAGGGGTATGGGACTCTACCTATGCCTTGCACTAGTTTACCTTGATAGGAACTTTGAGAAGTTAATATTATGTATATAAATGATGGTATAATGTAAATAACTTTGTATGTTGAATAAGATGCTTATGAATATGAAATTGGTTATCATTGTTAAAGAAGGAACATCATATGAGATGGAAGACATTGCTAATTATGATCTTTAGTAGGTTACTTGATTAAGTAGGGTTATGGGGCTTTACTTGGTCATTGCACTTGTGTCTTCATAAGGATTATAGTTGGTTGGTTTGTTTTGCTATTTATATGATTTACTCTTATTCATGTTTTTGATGTTATTAAATGATGGTAGAGTTATATGAGATTTTGGGTTTAAGTATAATTATATGCATATGATATAATTAACTAGTTTAGTATGTTTAAAGGATTGGTTTAAATGACATGTTCTCATTAAGTGTCCCTTTTTAGCATACTTTGATGATATGTGTGCATATGGTCTCATACTTAGTACCTGTGGCGTACTAATCCCATTTTCTCCCCTTTTCCCAAACATTTTAGGTTCCGATCGTTGAAGTTTGACTTGAGGTGATTTGAAGGAAAACTTGGATATTCTATCATCCAAGTGGTAGGTCTTCATTTTCCCGAGGAAGATGCCAGTATTCTCTTTATGAAGTTACTTAGTTACTACAACTTTTGTATTGACTCTATTTCCTATTTGAGACAAAGTTGTATAAAGCCTATATGCGGCTTTATTTTATTGATGTAGGGCTATGACCAATGTTATTGTTGTCGTTTAGATGGTTTTATGAGATGAGACGAATTTATGATTGTATTTTCTTATTATATAAATGTGTGAAATAAAAGTAGAAGACTATGTAATCTTCTTATACGAACAAGTCTATGTATACTTGATATAAATATGATTATGTGTATGTAGAGGTCTATGTAAACCTCCGATTAGATTTAGTTTGAAAAAGTTTTAATTCTTCCGTATTTGTAATCGATGAATGCAATGATGTAAGACTAAGAGACTTGTCTTAGTCCTCAAAGAGGACGCCGACGCCGGTTACGTCTAGGGGGTAAACCCGGATGCGGCACTAGATCAAGCGAGTTAACATGAAATCCAGTGTATTCCCCACACCAAAAAGGGGCGATTCACCGGCTAAAGTGAATCCATGTCATTGTTTACACCACACTGAAAAGAGGTGGCTCATGGCTAAAGTGAACCAAGAATATTTTTTTGAGCATTAACCGACATAGATCATGTGACCTAAACATGAAATCCGGTGTCTTCCCACACCGAAAAGAGGTGATCTCACTGGCCAAGGTGAGACCGAAACATACCTAGCTTTCTTAGGTGGAATCCACAAGCTATTTCCCATGTTGGCTAGACATAGTTCGAAGACTAGGAGATATTCACCGTGGTGGAGGCTCATCTCATGAGACTTACATGTGCAAGCACAAGCTCATAGCTAGCCTATCAGTGCTTTGCTCACTTTCTTTTATCTTCTTATCTTTTAGAGTTGACTCAAACATTATGGAAGCTTCCTTCTAGATTGAGGTTTACTTACTCTATTGATGACTTGTCATCCCTTTCTCTACATTGATGAAATGTGAATTTATCCTTAAATAACATCTTTGGTGTTAATGAGACTTGTCTCACACGTTCTAACACCCTTTTTCGTGAGTATCTTAACATAGTAGTCTTAGGTGTAAGTGAGACTTGTCTCACTTCCTTTAACACCTCATTCTGGTCACTTTCTTAACTTAGGCACTTTTAATTATGTTAATACTCATTTGACTTGCTTACGTTCATTTGGTAGCTTCATATCATCATTTATGGACGTTGATAACTTCATTCAATGAAATACTTATGTTCATACTTCATTTAGTTAGGGCATGTTGGGACTTGTCCCAATGATTGGCATACCCTTGGTTATGGATTCATTGAATTATCTTAGATGTGCTTAAGTTGTCATTTCAATACTTTGGCTATATGTGATTGGCATAAAATTTGTATTGGCCTAGAAAATTTGGAAATGACTTCATAGCCAATTTATTGGCACAAGCCAAACATTCATTCAAATATAATTTCATGCAATCATTATTAGCCAATCTTATATCATAGCTTAGGCATAACATTATTAGCCATTTCAGATAGCCTCATATGAATACTTTAATGAACATATCATCTCCAACAAGTCACGTTTAACAGTAAATACACCATGACCGTAAAACATCAAGCTTAGCACTTTCGGACACAAGTTAACATAGCATCATTATTTATTTCACGTAAGGAATACTTAAAATCATACGAGTATAACCTATAGGCTCATTCGACATTTACAAATCAAGAAACCTACACATTAAGATCAGCCAGCACCACATACCAAAAACATGATCGATATTACATCTATATACTCATTGGAATCGGAAACAAGGATACTAGGGAAAAGGGCGTTCAACAAGAACATTGGGAAAAAACCCTAGTTTCGAGATTTCATAGATTCAAGAAGATGGAAAATACTCTTGGAGAAAGAATTCCAGGAGAGAAACCCATACCTTATGTAGAATTGAATCTACGAAGATCACCTTGCACGAAACCTTGAAGAAAACCTTGAAATCACCTAAGAGAACTTTTCTGTTTTTCTACGTTTTGCTCACTGTTTTTCTCACGATTGCGTACTGTTTTAAGTCGTGAACTTTCTAGTGTTTTAACATGAGTATAAGTGTTAGGAACTGATCTTGGCTCATTCAACTTAGGATAATTAAGTTAATTAAATAAATAAATTAGTTAATTACTAAAACGCCCCTCCTAAGTTGACTAGAAATAGGAAAACATTTAACTTAGTCAATCTGAAATTTTTCCTAAGAGTTTCGGCCTTGCTTGTGAATTTTCCTTAATTAATTAATTCCTTAATTTAATTAATTAAGGGACCTAGGGTAATTACTAAAGTACCCCTAAGTCATAGGGACCATAACTAACCCTTTTGTACCATCCTAGGTTAGGTACTAGGTTGTCTCTTTAACTAGTTACTAGGTTAGTGTTACCCGATTAAGTCTTAGGTTGTCGGTGCACTAATTGGTTTATTTCGGTTAGTCCTAGGTTAGTTAGCTAGTTATATCAGTTAATTAGAGTCTAGAGTTTGTTAGGGAGTTAGGCCCCACATGGAGGGACCCTTGCACACGCCTACCCCCTAACTACCCTAACCGAATTCGGTTAAGGTGGTCCCCTTCCTTGGCCGCTTCTTCACATGTGCTTGCACATGTGTTGCTTGTACTTTCCTAACTAAATATTCATAATGGTTCATTTGGAATGTTTACTTATTGTCCCAAGGATCCTCACTATGTCCTTGGGCACTTCTTAATCTACATGATCACTTTAATTGATCATGTGCTATGGTATCTAGGCTTGACACTTCGATGCCTCATACCCAATTTGTGAGTTAAAGGAAAAAGCATTTTAGCCTAGGGTCTTCATTGCAGGTACATTTCTTGTACAAGCTCATTAATGCTAGAAAATTGGCTAACACCCTTTAAGCCAATATTTTGTAATGTGCCCAAAATTTTGCTTATTGCATATTATATAGAAATTGGCTAATACCGCTTAGCCAATTTTCTATACTATTCCCAATATTTCTCAATATTGGGCATTGGGATGCCTATGTATCCCCAATACACATTCTTAAAGACCTATTGGGCTCTTCACTAGACATTTAATTTTCCGGAATGTTACACCATAATACCAAAACCCTAAAATTAAACACTAAACAATAGATATTACAGCTCAAATCCTTAACCCCAAACCCTAAAACCTAAAAAACAACCTAAACCTTAACTCTAACCCTATCATTAAGCCTAACCCTAACCCTACCCTAAACCCTAAACCCCAAGCCCAAAATACCGAACCCCAAACATTAAACACAAAACCATTGATATTAAACCTCAAATCCTAATCCCTAAACCCAAAAACCTAAAAAAAACAAAAAAACTAACCATAACCCTGACTCTAACCGTAACCCTAACCCTAACCATAAACCATAAACCCAAAACCTAAGCCCAAATTACCAAAACCATAACATTAAATATTAAACCATAGATTTTAAACCTCAAATGCTAAACCTGAACCATAATACCTAAAAAAGTTCACACCCTAACCCTAATCCTATCCCTAACCCTAATCCTAATCCTAAACCCTAAACCCTAAACCATAAGTCCAAAAAACACCTTAATTCCAAAATACAAAAACACAAACATTAAACACTAAAACGTAGATTTTAAACCTCAAATTCGAAACCACAAAACCTAAAACCTAAAAAAACTAAACCCTAACCCTAACCCTAACGAAAACCCTAACCTTAACCATATCCCTAACCCTAAACCATTAACCCGAAACCCCAAGCCCAAAATACATCGCTTCCTCATTTCCTAATTTTCTCTCTCTCTAATTTCTTTCTCTAACGTGCTCTCTCTTTAGGAAGTACACTGCAACTGACTCTAACGGCTAGTTCAGCTAGATGGAGAAGGCGCGTGAGCCACCGGAGGCCACATGCAGGTCGCCGGACCAGTGCAAACAGGGGCGCCTGAAGAAGACGAACACAATGCAACAAGAATCGCCCTCTAATTCATCCCACAACTTTGGGAATTCGCCAGAAGCGATGAACATTGCGAGTTCCAAGAGAGAAATGGCAGGGAATCGCCCAATTATTTCCCCTATATCCATTAGGCTAAATCAAGAAGATATGGACATTGGAGATGTTTCCCCTCATCAATGGCAACAACATACTGAAAAATCAAGTAATTTGGTCATGCCAATTCAGAGAAAGGAGGTGGGGATTTCAGGGGAAGTCGCGACAAAGTTCCATGAAAATCTATCCCAAAATCGACCAACCTCCCAGCTGATTCGAGGTGAAATACCTACTGGGGTTTGTTACCCTTGGAAAGGCGCACCTCCCACAACAATTTCATCCCCAAAGACTGACGAGGTCGCTGGCAACAAAAATTCCGTTACTGGGGAAGTCGCAAAAAAATTTCAGGGAACTCAACCTCAAAATCGAACGACTTCCCAATTGATTCGAGGTGAAGTACCTATTGGGGTTTCCTCCCCTGAGGAAGGAGCACCTCCCACAGCAATTTCAACCACAGAAGATGGCAGGTCGCAGGCGACAAGAACTCCGGTGACTCAAGTGTTAGTCGAGCTGAAGCAGCTAATGGGGGAGGAAATGAAATCGATTCCAGTGATCATAATGTTCATCTTACCAACATATCCAACCAATCACTTCAAGACAATAATTCAGTGGAAAATTATGGACAATACAACTTGGAAATGCAACAAAGAGATGAGACAGGAAAAGGTGTAACTGAGGATGTTGGTCTAAGCTCAAAAATTCATCAAGGCACAACAGTAAATCAACCAAGAGAAGTGATAGCAGTTGAGAGATCTTCACACTTTTCTTTTGGAGTGAAACCTGTTGACAGCACAACAATCAGGGGGAATCAATCGCACGCAGGTATGCAAGCTGGAAACACTGATCAAAATAGGGAAGTTAATATGCAGGAACAACAACAGGATTACAAGGGACAAAGAGGAAAGGAACAAAGCTCAGACAGGCAGGTTGAGTACAATGATGGAATTGACACACCTGAACATTAGCAAAACAAGAAGGAGCAAAGAAATAAGGAACAACATTCAGGTAAGTATCCTCAACTCAACTATTTACAAAATCAGAATTATAACTATGCTAGTGTTGTCCATGTGCATGAAAATGCCATGGGAAATGTAACTGATGGTTCTAGTAATTTAGTATAGAAGAATATAATCAATAAGATTGGGAATCAAAAGGAGCAAAACCAAAGGAAAGGGGATGGTGATCTGGGGCAAACAAATCAGAATAAGGTTTGGGAAAATAAGGATCATAACAAATATCATAGAGAGTTCCCTAAAATCTCGAGCAACTTCGATAAACAGAACCATCCTCCAAAAAATAGTTCCCAGCCTAATCCTAACCAAAAACTTCCTAAGTATGGTAATACTAAAAGCCACCAAAATAGCCAGCAAGACAAAATCCCTGAACCTGCTCCTTATACTGTGGTTCAGACCTTGGCTGCAAGGCTAAGGCATATTCATGCAGCTCAAGAACCTACTATTGTGCTCAAACACCCCCCCCCAGGCAGACTACCAAACAAGGACAGCCTGCAATTATATTTGATATGTATGATTCTGTACATACATTGACTGTTGACTGTAAATATACATTGGTGGGGAAATTTAGTGTAACTATGCCTAAAATTTAACTCATCAGGAAGAGCTTTATTCAACAAACCCAACTAAATGGGGGGTTAGTATAGTTCATTATAACTCTAGGCATGTGCTTATTGATCTTCAAAATGAGCTAGACTACAACACCGTTTGGACTCAACAAAGGATGACTATTGAGGGCAAACTTATGAGATTACAAGCTTGGACACCATTCTTTACTCCGGAAGAAGAAACTCCAATTGTTCCAGTTTGGATTCTCTTACCAGGATTGCCATGGCATTGTTTCTAAAAACCTTTCCTTATTCCCCTCCTAGAAAATATAGGCAAAGTGTTATATTTAGACACTGCCTCTATTACAAGAACCACAGCAGGCATGGCCAAGGTTAAAATGCAGATTGACTTGACTAAACCAAGGCCAAGACATGTGTGGGTTGTCTTAGACAATGAGGATGACACTATAGGAATTTGGCAGCCTGTGGAGTATGAAAATATCCTACCCTATTGTGAGTACTGCAGACACCAGGGCCATGAGATAGATGAATGCAAATCAAGGATGAGAGATGAGGATTACAGACAAAGGATGGAACAGGAAAAGGAGAAAAAAGACAGAAACAGGGAACAACAAAATCAAAAGGGGAAGGAGAATGCTCAAGCACAGAACAAGGAGAATGAAGAGAATAGAAAGCAAAACAACAATGATATGGGGAGGCAGAAACAGACAGAGCAACAAAGGGAAGAGGAATGGCACACACAAAGGAAGAAGAACACCAAAGTACAAGAAGAAAAAAACAGCAAGACAACATGGAAACCAGTTCATGCACCAAACAAGACAACAAATGAACAAAGTCAGGAATCAAATCAACAAACAGGTAACCTCAATAACTTTCAGCATAATTCTTGCACTAACTTGTATATGCAGGAAACTTATGACGGAAACCAAGGGCAGCAACAAGACAGGAACAAAACACACAGGGAAACACAAACAAGAGCAACAATAACACAGGAACATCTCATCAGAATTCAACCTTCCAAGGTTCATGTATCATAGCTATGCAACCTAACTCTTTTGATGTGCTGAATGAGAATGATGAAGTTATTGGAGGTATGGAAGGGGTGTCAGGAGGAACCAACTAACTTGCAGGATGGGGTTACCGAAGGGGGGAGTTTGCCTCATGTTATGCATGAGGGGTTGTATACAGACCTTAGCACAGACTTTAGAGCCTCAGATAACTCTAGAAATGAGCAACAACATGAGGAACAACAGCTGGTTCACCAACAGGAGCAGACTGCAAGCATCAGACAACAGAAATCTGGAAAAAACAAGGAAAACCAACAAGACAGAAATGAGGTTAATGAGGAAAAAGACAAGGCTACTAAGATAAATGATAAAGGGAAGCAAACTGGCACTTGTATTCCTGAAAATACTCCTAAGAGCAAAAGTAAGCCAAGCAAACAAAAGAGGGATGCTGCAAAAAGGAGACAGAGTATGCATCAAACCAATGGAGAGGAGCAAGTTCAAGGAAAGGGGGAGGAACCATGCAAAAAATTTGTGATGGTCAATGACAACTATGGTTTAGATATCATGCCTCTGCAAACTAGATACATGACACCTCCTTCAAGTGTACCACCTGATAAGAGGCAGCCACTATGTCAACTCAATAAAGCACCCTTGATTGATGAGTATGCAGTGGATATTTCTGAAGATGAACAGGATAGGGACAACCAATCTCTAGATGATCCAGATGAGGATGATGAGACTAGTGAGGCTCTCATTAAAGCCTTCAGTCCATCTAAAGATCAGGCTCTAGAGGATGAGATTCAGCGGGTTTCAAAAAGTCAATGTCTATCTCCCAGAGGGTTCCAATATGACAAATTCCATTTCAAGAATCAAGATGTCAACACTGTCACAGCAGGCAACCATATACCATACTATTCTCCTCTAGATCTTCCCAATGATTAGTACAATCATATGGAATGTGAGAGGGATCAACACTCAAGGGGTGTTGGAGAGACTCAAAATGCTTAGGAAACTTCATCAATTAGCAATTATCACTATTTTGGAACCATTTTCAAATAGTGAACATGTGCAGAATTTCAAAATTCAATTGAATATGGATAATGCTACTAGTAACTGTAATGGTAAGATTTGGGTTTTTTGGAGCAGTGATATTGATTGTAATATTCTTGATGAAGATGAACAACAAATCACATGTGACATAAAACACAATGAGTTACAGTGTCAGTTCATTACTACTTTTGTCTATGCAAAATGTAAGGATTATCTGAGGAGACCCCTTTGGGATAAGATGTTACAGCAAGCTAATGTGGATACCAAACCTTGGTGTTCAGTAGGTGATTTCAATGTTATAACTGCAGTGGAAGAAAAGATGGGAGGGGCTCCTTACAATATGAGGAAAAGCATGGACTTCATAGCTGGTGTTGAAGCATATGGCCTTGTGGACATTGGTTTCAGTGGCCACAAATTCACATGGTCCAACAAGAGAGGTATTAATCACAGAATCTGGAAGAGACTGGACAGGGCCATGGTTAATGATTCGTGGCTCGAAAATATGCCTCAAACCACTATAACTCATTTACCTTCTACTGGGTCTGATCACTGCCCTCTGTTGATGGAAATGATTTCCAAAGAACCAAATCACATCAAGTACTACAAGTTCCTCAACTGTTGGGTGGACAACCCTCTTTTCATGGAAACTGTGAAGACTTGTTGGGATAGAGATGTGGATGGTACTGGTATGTGGAGTTTTCATCAACAAATGAAAAGGTTGTCCAACACTCTTAGTACATGGTCAAAGAAAGAGTTTGGGGATATTTTTCAAAATGTCAAAATGTATGAGGAACAGGTTAACAAGGCTGAGGAGAATTTCATTCTTCACCAAAGTGACTCGAACAGAAGTGCCTTACATGAGGTTAATGCTAAATATATCAAGTTCCTCAAACTGGAGGATACTATTTTGAAACAGAAAACTCAGTTACAATGGTTCAAGGAAGTGGACACAAATTCTAAATATTTCCACTCCATTATAAGAGGAAGAAGAAGAAGATTATTTGTGCACAAGATTATCAGTGAAGATGGGCAATGGATACAAGGTGAAGAGGATATTGCTGAGACAGCCTGTGATCACTTTAAGGAGATTTTTACAGGTGAGGAAAAGCTCATTAATGCAGATACTTTGGAATGCATTCCAAGGATGGTCAGTCATGAACAAAACACTCATCTTATCAGCTTGCCCAGTATGGAGGAACTAAAAAGTGTGATCTTCTCTATGAATCCTAACTCTGCAGCTGGTCCAGATGGTATGAATGGCTACTTTTTCCAGAAGTGTTGGCCCATCATCAAAAATGATTTAATGGGTGTTGTTAAAGCCTTCTTCAGTGGGCAAATGATCCCTAAGTATTTCTCCCATTCCTGTATTGTACTACTTCCTAAAGTTAGTATCCCAAACAAACTTACAGAGTTTAGGCCTATCAGTCTGAGCAACTTCACTAGCAAGATTATATCTAAACTAGTGAGCAACAGACTCAGCCCTATTCTCCCTTCCTTGATTTCTTCCAATCAATCTGGGTTTGTTAAAGGTAGAAGTATTTCTGAGAACATTATGCTCGCTCAGGAAATCATCCACCAAATTAAGAAACCCAATATTGGGAGTAATGTCATCATTAAGCTAGACATGGCAAAGGCTTATGACAGGGTTTCTTGGTCATACATTTGCTTGGTTCTAAGGAAAATGGGATTTGATGAAGTGTTCATAGATATGGTGTGGAGAATCATGGCCAACAATTGGTATTCAATTATTGTTAATGGTAAGAGGTATGGCTTCTTTCAATCCACAAGAGGTCTCAAACAAGGAGATCCACTTTCCCCAGCCCTATTTATTTTAGGTGCAGAAGTATTATCAAGGTCTCTTAACAGGTTGCATTCTCATCCTGACTATCATGGTTTCTTCATGGAGATGAGAGGACCTCAAGTAAACCACCTGAGATTTGCTGATGATATAATTCTCTTTACGTCTGGAAGGCACAAAACCTTGAAGCTTATAATGAAAACTCTAAAGGAGTATGAAGAGACTTCCGGGCAGCTCATCAATGAAGACAAGAGTCATTTTATGCTACACTCTAATGCTTTCAATAGCACAAGAGATAGAATTAAAAGACTCACAGGTTTCAAACATAAGCAGGGCCCTATTACTTACCTAGGCTGCCCTTTATTTGTTGGTAGGCCTAGGAATATATATTTTTCTGATCTTGTTAACAAAGTTGTATGCAGGATTACAGGATGGCAAACCAAACAACTCAGTTATGGAGGCAAAGCAGTACTTACTAAGCAGGTGTTACAGGCAATACCCATACACTTACTGTCTGCAGTAACTCCTCCATCCACTGTGCTTAAACAAATCCAAATGCTGATGGCAGACTTCTTCTGGGGATGGAGGAGTGAGAGGAAGAGATATCATTGGGCATCATGGAAGAATCTTAGCTTTCCTTATGATGAAGGGGGAGTAGGCATGAGAAATTTAAAGGATATTTGTATGGCCTTTCAATTCAAACAGTGGTGGATTTTCAGAACCAAACAAACCTTGTGGGGTGAATTTTTGAGAGCTAAATATTGCCAAAGATCCAACCCTGTTAGAAAAAGGTGGGATAATGGAGATTCATTGAAATGGAAGACCATGTTGATGAACAGACAGCAGGTGGAACAACATATCCAATGGAAACTTCAGGCTGGAAATTGTTCTTTTTGGTGGGATAATTGGCTTGGCAATGGCCCACTAGCACAATTTTCAACCAGTAGCAACAAATTTAATAAAGTAACAGTGGTTGAATTCTAGGAAGAAGGGAAATGCAACTGGAACAAGTTGATAGAACAAGCACCAGCTAGTCAATTCTCCAACATCATTGCCACAGAAATTTTCCCCCACAGCACCTCCCTGATCAAGCAGTCTGGAAGCTCAATAATCATGGCAACTTTAACTGTTCATCAGCCTGGGAGGATATCAGGGGAAAAAGGGTCAAGAACCAGTTTAACTCCTTGTTATGGCATAAAAATATTCCTTTTAAATGTTCTTTTCTTTTATGGAGGACCCTAAGGGGTAAACTCCCCACTAATGACAAATTAACTAATTTTGGCATTGAGCCATCAAAGTGTTTTTGTTGCCTTGATAATGCAGGCATGGACAGCATCCACCACATCTTCATTTCAGGCCAATTTGCTGCCAAAGTGTGGAGCTGTTTTGCAGCCACAGCAGGGTTCCAGCCTGACTGCCACTCACTGCAGCAGCTGCTCCAACAGTGGTGGTCTGCAAAGGCCAACAATGCAGCCCACAAAATGCTACTGCAAGCCACCCCTATACTCATATGTTGGAACTTATGGAAGAACAGGTGCGCAGGCAAATATGGGGGTAAAACGACAAACATCAGCAGGGTGAAATACGCAATTTACAAGGATAGCTACAGGATATTGAGCAGTGCATTTCCTAAGATCAAATGGCCAGCCAGATGGACTGATTTGATCCAAAAATGTGAGGTTGTGTTCAAGACAGCAAGGTAAGTTTGGTATCTTGGAATAAACCTCTAGATCACTGAATCAAGGTAAACACAGATGGCAGTGCACTTACCAATCCGGGGAGGTTGGGAGCTGGAGGCATTATGAGGGATAAAGTTGGACAGCTGCTGATGGCCTTTGCGACAACTCTTGGTAAAGGAACAAACAATAAAGCAGAGATTGAGGCAGCCATTTTTTGTTTGACCTGGGCATTGGAGCTTGGCTACAGTAAGATATTATTGGAACTTGATTCACAGCTAGTTGTGAAATGGATAAACCAAGAAACAGCCCCTCAATGGAACTTCATAACTCAGCTAGGCAGGCTGCAGAATCTGATCAACCAGACCCAGAAGTGCAAATGCACACACGTTTTTAGAGAAGCAAACTGGGTTGCTGATGCACTGTCCAAACACAGCCATCAAACAACCAATCCTCAGGTATATTTCAGCTATCAACAATTACCTAGAGAAGAAAGGACATACTATACACTGGACTTACTAGAAATGCCAAGTTTTAGGAGGAAGAAGACCAAGAAAATTAAAGAACCTCCATGATTTTATTTATCTTTTCAACTTAGCTATAATTTAAAATTATAGCTTCTTTGAATAGGTTAAGATTGTTTTATATTTTTGTAAATGTAAAGGGATAGTCTCCCTTGTTTATGTTTCCTAGATACTATGTATGGAGAGGAGTCCTCTCTTCTAGGTACTTAGTATTTTTGATTCATCTTTTGTGTAAGGGGAGGAGTGGACTTCCTATTTTGGAAAGTTGACTCCAAACCATCATAGGTGGGAGGTTAGGTTTATGCCCCCCTCCATGTAATTTGCTTTGTTATTAATGTTAAGTCCTGGGGGTGTCGCTCAGCCCCTACCCCTCCAAGGGTAATTCAACCAAAAAAAAAAAAAAAAGTCCAAAATACAAAAACCGAACGTTAAACACTAAACCATATATTATACACCAAAAGTCCTAAACACCAAAAGCTAAAACCTAAAAAAACATATACCCTAACCTTAACCTTATCCTAACATGGACCCTAACCCTAACCTTATCCTTAACGCTAACCCTAAATCCTAAACCTAAAACCAAAGCCCAAATTACAAAAACCCTAACATTGAACACTAAATTATAGATATTACAACTTAAATCATTAACCCTAAAACCTAAAACCTAAAAAACAACCTAAACCCTAAACCTATCCCTGACATTAACCCTAACCCTGACCCTGCCATAAACCCTAAACCCCAAGCCCAAAATACCAACATCCAAAAATTAAACACAACCATTGATATTAAACCTCAAATCCTAAACCCCCCAAATCCTAAAAAAAAAAATAACCCTAACCCTAACCCTAACCCTAACCTTAACCCTAAACCTAAACCTAAACCATAAATCCAAAACCCTAATCCAAAAATACCAAAACCCAAACATTAAATACTAAACCATAGATGTTAACGTCAAATGTTAAACCTTGAACAATAAAACATAAAAAAACCTACACCCCAACCCTAATCATAACCCTAACCCTAAACCCTAAACTCTAAGTCCAAAACAAAGTCGAAAAAAAACCCTTAGTTCAAAATACCAAAACTCAAACATTAAACACTAAACCATATATTTTAAACCTCAAATCCTAAACCATAAACCCTAAAACCTAAAAAAAAAATAAACCCTAACCTAACCTAACGCAAACCTCAACCCTAACCTTAACCCTTAACCCTAACCCTAAATCATTAACCTGAGACCCTAAGTCCAAAATACAAAAACACAAATATTAAACACGAAACAATAGATTTTAAACTAAAATCCTAAACCACAAAACCTATAACCTAAAAACGCTAAACCCTAACCCTAACCCTAACCCTAACCCTATCCTTAACCCTAACCCTAAACCCTAAACCCTAAATCAAAAGCCCAAAATACCAAAACCCTAACATTAAATATTAAACTATAGATATTACAACTCAAGTCTTTAACCCCAAATGCTAAAACCTAAAACACAACTTAAACCCTAACACAAACCCTAACATTAACCCTAACCCTATCATAAACCCTAAACCCCAAGACCAAAATACCCAAACCTAAACATTAAACACTAAACCATTTATATGAAACATCAAATCCTAAACCCTAAACCCAAAAACCTAGAAAAAAACTAAACCCTAACCCTAACCCTAAACCATAAATCCGAAACCCTAAGCCAAAAATATATATAAAAAAAGCCAAATTAGTTATCTCTCTAACTTATCTCACTAGACCAAACACTCCCTAAAGTTACACTTAAAGACGCGCCTAACGGCTAGTTCTGTAAGGCCAAACATGGCGCGTGAGCCGCCGGCGGTAAATCTCAGACCACCGGACCAGCCCCAGAAGGGGAGCTTGGAGGAAAGGAACCCAACCTTACTCAAATCCACCTCTAATTCATCGACCAACTCCGGGAAATCAAAATCTCAAGGCGCGATGAACAATGAGGATTCTCGAAGGGAAGAAGAGGGGAACAACAGTAATATTTCCTCAGACTCAATCAGGTGTAATCAAGATTACCATAGTGAAAGGAATGATTCTAGTCAGTTAAACCTACAACATAATCAATTTTCAAGAAATACTGACGAACCAATCGAAAGAATCGAAGGTGGGGGCTCTGGGAATATCGCGAATAAAGCTCACGAAGGTAAAGAGCATATTCGATCATCTTCCCAACAAAATCGCGAGGAAATACTTACTGGGGTTGACTCAAAAGGGGAAGTTGTTCATCTTATAGCAATTTCAAGCGAAATGGAACCAAAAATTGTCGGTAACAAGAGCGCAGGTGTTCAAAATGACAGTAGAAAGAAGAATGTTACAGGCGAAGCATATGAGAGGATTAATACTGAGCAAGGAACGAATTACAGTAACACCTCTGTTGGTACAACTCATGGAGGTAATCAGAAGGATAATCGTAGACATCTGAACATGGAAACGAACATCGATGAAGAAACACTTCGAGTGGAAGCTGGGGAAACAAGCTTAGCCTCTAAGCTTCCACACAACAAGGACTTAGTTCGTGAACAGGATACTATTGAAGTGGAGAGTTCAGCAAACTCTTCATTTCCATTCAATCCTAATATTGCAAATGTTCAAGGACATGGCCATCAACAAACCTTCAAGGAGCAAGCAGGGGAGGCAAATCAAACATGTAACCATACTAACTACAACTCTAATTTCAACTATACTAGTAATAATGTTAACAAAGGCCATGAGCATGAAAATGCCATGGGAAAGTCAACTGGTACGAATAGTGTTCAGGAGCAAGGGGAGGTTAGCACCCAAAATGTGTACCAACAGGAAAATGATTACTATGAGAAGGACAACATCAAAGGGAACTTGGAGAGTAGAACTAGTAATCAAGGTAAGGGGAAAATGGTTAAGAGTGACAAGAAATAATGGGAGCAAAACAAGAACAACGAGGAAAGGAATCAGGAGTTGAATCAGCAAGAAAAATCAGCAGGAAAACAGTAGGCAAAACCTCTATCATAGAGAATTCCCTAAGATTTCTAGTAACTTTGAGAAAAGGGGTCCTAATGGTCAAAATGCTAATCAAAATGTTCCTAACCTCAATACCAACTCCTCCAACAATAATAAGAATATCCCAGCTTCAAAACAGGACCAGGTTCAGGAACCTGCTCCTTATACTGTGGTCCAAACTTTGGCAACAAGACTGAGACACATACATGCTGCTGAAGCTCCAACTGTTGTGCTGAGAACTGCTCCCAGACAAACTACCAAGCAAGGACAGCCGACTGTAATCTTTGATATGTATGACTATATGCATACATTGACTGTGGATTGCAAGTATACTCTAGTGGGGAAGTTTAGTACTACCATGCCTAAGGTGGAGCTTATAAAGAAGAGTTTTATACAACAAACTCAATTAAGTGGGGGGGGGGTCAACATAGCACACTACAATGCAAAACATGTTTTTATTGATTTACAAAATGAGTTAGATTATAACACAGTCTGGACTCAGCAAAGAATGACTATTGAAGGAAAATTGATGAGGATACAAGCTTGGACACCTTTCTTTACACCTGAGGAGGAAACCCCTATTGTGCCTGTATGGATTTTGTTACCTGGATTACCTTGGTATTGCTACAAAAAAACTTTCCTTACTCCCTTGTTGGAATCAGTTGGCAAGGTTTTATATCTAGACACTGCTTCTATTAAAAGGTTAAGGGCTTGAATGGGCAAAGTTAAGATGCAAATAGACTTGACTAAACCTAGACCTAGACATGTTTGGATAGGACTAGATCCTGAGGATGACACCATTGGAACCTGGGAGCCAGTGGAATATGAGAATGTTCCCCCATATTGTGAGTATTGTAGACATCAGGGGCATGATATTGAAGAATGTAAATCCAAAATGAGGGATGAGGAGTATAGACAGAGAAAGGAAAAGGAAAGTGAGAAGAAAAACAAAAACAAAGATACCACCAAAGCAAGAGAACATGAAGATAGACAGAACACCAGCAAGAAGACTAGAGAACAACAATAACAGCAAGGTAAAGACAACAACAGGCATCGGCAAACAGAACAGCAAAAAGAGGAGGAATGGCAAACTCAAAAAAAGGAAAAATACAAGACAACAGGAGCATGCAACTTCAAAGACTATGTGGAAACCTACTGCTACAAACCAGACTACAAAAGATAACCAACAAGCAGGTATAACTACTATTTCTCAGCAATTATCTTTTACTAATCTTGAATTGCAGGAAGATCACAATGCACAAAGAGAGGACAAAGGAAACAAAGATCAAAGGGTGGTAGAAGCAACAAACAAGAAAATAAAAGAAAACACTGCAAGTAAGCAAGGCATGACAAGGCAAAAGGAAGGCAATAACAGAAATGCATAATCTCCAGAGCAGGAAACAAATCAGGAAAGGAACACAAGCCAAGGAAATCAAAACAAGGAACAAGTGAGAAGCATAGCAGATCAGCAACAACTGCAGCAGCAAAAGGAAGGGATAAATAACAATTCAGGTATCATAGCTGAGAACCCTATAACTAGTGATTTGAATATCTCTGATAGTAGGTTGGTTGTAGCTGTTGGAGTGATGGAAGGGGGATGTCAGGAGAGCACTACTAACATGAAGGAAGGGATAACCAAAGGGGGGAAACTACCTCATGAAGGGCATGAGGAGGAATACACTGACCAAAACTCTGAATATAGAGACCATAATAGCAGGAAAAAGCAACAAAAGGAGAACACAAAAAAAAGATAGGAAAAGGAACAACAAAAGGACAACAGACCTACAAGCAACAAGGAAATGCATAAGGGAATACAAAGTAGGGACACTGAAAACATCAAGTCCCAAAATAGGAACAACAGGGAGAAGGAGTTGGACAACAATGCTACTAAAGGTACTATAGAAAATACTCCAAGGAGCAGAAACAAGCCTAGCAAACAGAAAAGAGATGCTGCTAAGAGAAGACTCAATAAACAACAAGAGACAGATCAGGAAAACGAACAAGGAAGGAATGTAAATTCAGGTAAGGAGGTGGAGGTTGAGGACAATCAGCAGGGTCAGATCAATAATTTTTATCAGACTAAAATACTAACACCTCCTCCCAGAGCACCACCTGATAAAGAATATGGCAAATGCCAAGTCAATACTGCCCCCCTAATTGATGAATATGAGGTGATCAATTCAGAAGATGAAGTTGAAAGAAATGATCAATATGGGCAGGAATCTGAGGATGATGATGAGACTAGTGATGCTCTGATAAGAGCATTTAGTTCTCAAAATGATCAAGATTTGGAGGAGGAGATTCAACAGGTGACTCAAACTCAAGGTTTATCTCCAATAAGATTGAAACATGAGAAATCACATTTCCAAAATCAAGACATTAAAACTGCCACTGCTGGCAGACCAAACACAAGGCTTTTCTCTTCTAGAGTTTCCCAATGATTAGTACAATCATTTGGAATGTGAGGGGAATCAACACTCAGGGAGTCATGGAAAGAATCAAAATGTTCAAGAGAATGTATCACCTAGCCATTATTGCTATTCTAGAGCCTTTTGCAGATAGTAGTAATGTAATGAGCTTCAAGAATCAACTAGCCATGGACAATGCAATAGCCAACTGCAATGGTAAAATATGGCTTTTTTGGAATGGGGATGTTGACTGTGTGGTGAAAGATCAGGATGAGCAGCAAATTACCTGTGATTTCAGCCACAATGAGCTTCAAAAACAATTCACTATGACCTTTGTCTATGCCAAATGTAAAGAGTACCTAAGAAGACCTCTATGGGATAAAATGCTCCAGCAAGCAGATATTGAGGACTAACCTTGGTGCTCAGTGGGGGATTATAATGTTATAACTTCAACTGAGGAAAAACTAGGGGGAATTCCTTACAATATCAGGAAAAGTCTAGACTTCATTGCCATTATAGAAGCCTGTGGTCTGATGGACATGAGTTTTAGTTGCCAAAAGTTCACTTGGTCTAATAATAGAGGCATCAATCAAAGGATCTGGAAAAGGCTAGATAGAGGGTTGATAAATGATCAATGGCTTGAAACTATGCCTCAAACTACCATCACCCACCTTCCTTCTACTGGTTCTGATCATTGTCCTTTTTATTGGAGATCATTAACAATGAGGGGAGCCATACAAAGTATTTCAAATTCCTTAATTGTTGGGTGGATAGCCCTAACTTTTTAGGAACTGTGAAATCTTGTTGGGAAAGGGAGGTGAATGGAAATAGTATGTGGAGATTTAACCATAAGATGAAAAGGCTCTCTAATACTCTGAGTAATTGGTCCAAAGAGGAATTTGGGGATATTTTCAAGAAAGTTAGAGAGTTTGAAGGAAAAGTTAAAGATGCTGAGGAAACTTTGATTCAAAACAATAGTGTTACCAATAGAGAAAGTCTACATGAAATTAATGCCCAATATCAGATATTTCAAGTTGGAGGATGCTATTATGAAACAGAAATCTCAGTTACACTGGTTCAAGGAAGGGGATACTAATTCTAAATTCTTCCATTCCTGGAAAAGGGGTAGAAGGAGAAGGCTTTTCATTCACAGAATCCATGATAAAGGTGAATGGATACAAGGAGATGAAAACATAGGAGAGGCTGCTTGTGAGTACTTTCAAGAGTTGTTTACAGGGGAGAGCAAAAGTATCAATGAAACAAACCTAGAGTGCATCCCTAGAATGGTAAATCAAGAGCAAAATGACAGACTTACTTCTCAACCTACTATGTCTGAGCTTCAAGAAGTTGTTTTTTCTATGAACCCCAATTCTGCAGCAGGGCCTGATGGTATAAATGGGTTTTTCTTTCAAAAATGTTGGCACATTATCAATCAAGACTTGATGGGGGGGTGCTAGCTTTTTTTAGTGGCCAAGAAATCCCCAAGTACTTTTCTCACTCTTGTATAGTACTTCTACCCAAGGTGAATAATCCTAACAAACTGAAAGAGTTCAGGCCTATTAGTCTGAGCAATTTCATTAGTAAAATCATCTCCAAACTGTTGAGTACAAGATTGAGTCCTATTCTCCCTAACTTGATCTCTCTCAACCAGTCTGGTTTTGTGAAGGGTAGAAGTATAACTGAAAATATCATGCTGGCACAGGAAATCACTCATCAGATTAAAAAGTTAAACATAGGTAGTAATGTCATTATCAAGCTTGACATGGCTAAGGCCTATGACAGAGTTTCTTGGGCTTACATATGCTTGGTCTTAAGGAAGATGGGCTTTGAGGAAACTTTCATTGATATGGTGTGGAGAACCATGGCTAATAATTGGTACTCTATCATAATTAATGGAAGAAGATTTGGCTTTTTCCAATCCTCTAGGGCCCTCAAGCAAGGAGACCCCCTTTCCCCTGCCCTATTTATTTTAGGTGCAGAGATGCTTTCAAGATCTTTAAATGGTCTCCATAATCATCAAGATTACCATGGCTTTGTCATGGAATGAAGGGGACCCCAAGTGAACCATCTAAGTTTTGCAGATGACACCATCTTGTTTACTTCAGGAAGGGTTAAGTCTCTCCAACTCATCATGCAGACTCTCACAACATATGAGGATACTTCTGGCCAGTTGATTAATTGTGATAAAAGTCACTTTATGGTCCACCAAAATGTTTTTGACAGCACAAAGGAAAGAATTAAAAGGATCACTGGGTTCAAACAGAAGCAGGGTATTACCACTTATCTGGGGTGTCCACTCTTTGTGGGTAGGCCCAGGATTTCATACTTCTCTGACTTTGTCTCTAAAGTTCTTTGCAGGATTATAGGGTGGCAAACCAAGCAACTAAACTATGGAGGCAGGGCTGTGTTAATTAAGCATGTTCTTCAAGCCTTGCTCATTCATCTAATTTCAGCTATCACCCCCCCTGCCACTATAATTAAGCAAATACAAATGTTGATGGCAGACTTCTTCTGGGGATGGAAGAGTGACAAAAAGAAGTATCATTGGGCCTCCTGGAAGAACCTCAGCTATCCTATTGAGGAAGGAGGGGTGGGAATGAAAAATCTGAAGGATGTGTGCTTAGCTTTCCAATATAAACAGTGGTGGACCAATAGAGCTAAGCACACACTGTGGGGAGAATTCATCAAAGCCAAATACTGCCAAAGATCAAATCCTATTTGAAAGAAATGGGATTTTGGGGATTCACTGAATTGGAAACACATGATACACAACAGGTGTAATGTTGAGCAACACATTCAATGGAAGCTGAACTCAAGGAATTGCTCCTTTTGGTGGGACAATTAGACAGGGGAAGGACATCTTGCTCTATTTTCTAGCAGCAGTCACAGGTTTGACACCAAGAAAGTAGCTGAATTTTGGGTAGAAGGCCAGTGGAACTATCAAATATTGGTTCAACAGGCACCATCTAGCGAGATGGCTACTATCTTAGCAATACCTGTTCCTCAGCAATAAACTTCAGACCAAGCTTATTGGAAAGTCAATTCCAATGGCATGTTCACTTGTTCTTCAGCTTGGAATGAAATCAGGGAAAAAAGACCCAAAGATCAATTCAGGGCTCTCATTTGGCACAGGCACACACCATTTAAAGCCTCCTTCCTCCTTTGGAGAGCTTTAAATGGGAAGTTACCTACTAATGAGAAGTTAACTAATATTGGTTTAGAACCTTCTAGTTGTTTTTGTTGCAGGAACAGGGCAGGATCAGATACCATCAACCATATCTTCAACAATGGAGAATTTGCTAAGGAGGTCTGGAGATGTTTTGCAAATAGAGCAGGGGTGGAAGTTGATCACATCTCACTGAGGCAGCTTATAACTCAATGGTGGTCAATGAAGCACAACAATGAAGCTCATAAACTCATCCTCCAGACTTCCCCAATACTCATCTGCTGGAATCTATGGAAACATAGATGTGTATGTAAATATGGAGCCAAAACCCCTAATGGCACCAGAGTCAGGTATGCAATTTATAGTGATAACTATAAACTTATAAACTCTGTTTTTCCTGAGGTGAGCTGGCCCCCTACTTGGTGTGGAATAATCCAACTAGCTGAAAGATGTAACCATGTGACAAAGGTGCAGAAGATAGCCTGGACAAGACCACCTGATCAATGGATCAAAGTTAATACAGATGGTAGTGCACTAGACAACCCATGCAAGATAGGGGCAGGAGGCATTCTAAGGGATCATGAAGGCAATCTTATCCTAGCATTTACCTCACCCCTGGGAAGTGGTACAAATAATCAGGCAGAAATAGGAGCAGCCATCTTTGGTATGTCTTGGTCACTGGAACTAGGCTACATGAAGATCATTTTGGAAATGGATTCCATGCTAATTGTCAACTGGATACTCCAAAAAACTACTCCTCGATGGAGTATTTGCAATCATTTGGACACACTGAGAGGCCTCATAGCTCAAATTCAGGAATTCAAATGCACTCATGTTTTCAGGGAAGCTAACTGGGTGGCAGATGCATTGTCCAAACATAGCCACAAAATCACTTGTCCGGAAATTTATTACACCAGTCAAGAGTTACCTAAAGAGGAAAATGCTTACTTTCAGTTAGATTTAATGGAGATGCCAAGCTTCAGAAGGAAAAAGACAAAGAAGATCAAAGAACCTCCTTAAACATTCTAATAGCTTTTCAACTAAGCTATAACCCACAATATAGCTTCCTTGAATAGTTTAAGTTAGATTGTTTAACTTTTGAGATGTAAGGGGAGAGTCTCCCTAATTTATGCTTCCTAGATTCTATGTATTGAGAGGAGTCCTCTCTTCTAGGTATATAGAATTTTTGGATTCATCTTATTGTAAGGTGAGGGTAAGATTTCTTTAGGAAATTGAACCCAAGCCATCATAGGTCTAGAGGTAAGGTTTATGTCCCCCTTTTTGTATATAATTTTGTGGAATGGTAAGGCCTGGGGGTGGTGCTAAGCCCCTACCCCTCTGAGGGTATTAACAACAACAAAAAAAAAAAGGCAAAAATATTAAAACCATAAAATTAAATACTAAACCATAAATTTTAAACCTAAAATGCTAAACCTTGAACCATAAAACCTAAAAAAACCTACACCCAAGCCTAATCCTAACCTGACCCTAACCCTAAACCCTAAACCCAAAAACTAAGTCGACAAAAAAACTTAAGTCCAAAATATGAAACCCAATAATTAAACACTAAACCATAGATTTTAAACCTCAAATCCAAAACCACAAACCCTAAAACCTAAAAAGAACCTAAACCCTAACCCTAACCCTAACCCTCTAACCCTAACCCAAACCCTAACCCTAATCCTAACCTTATCCTTAACCCTAACCCTAAACTATTAACCCGAAACCCCAAGCTTAAAATACCAAAACCCTAACATTAAACACTAAATCATAGATATTACAACTCAAATCCTTAACCCTAAAGCCTAAAACCTAAAAAACAACCTAAACCCTAACCCTAACCCTAACATTACCCTAACCCTGACCCTGCCATAAACCCTAAACCCCAAGTCAAATATACCAAAATCCAAAAATTAAACACAAAACCATTGATATTAAACCTCAAATCCTAAACCCCAAACCCAAAAACCTAAAAAAAAACTAACCTAACCCTAACCATAAACCATAAACCATAAACCCTAAGCCCAAAATACCAAAACCCAAAACATTAAATACTAAACCATATTTTAACCACAAATGTTAAACCCTGAACCATTAAACCTAAAAAAAACCTACACCCTAACCCTAATCCTAACCCTAACCCTAAACCCTAAACCCTAAACTCTAAGTCCAAAAAAAGTCCAAAGAAAAAACCCTTAGTTCAAAATAGGAAAACTTAAACTTTAAACATTAAACCATATATTTTAAACCTCAAATCCTAAACCATAAACCCTAAAACCAAAAAAAAACTAAACCCTAACCCTAACACAAACGCAAACCCTAACCCTAACCATAACACTAACCCTAAACCGATAATCCGAAACCCGAAGCCCAAAATTCCAAAACCCAAAAATTAAGCATTAAACAATAAATTTTAAACCAAAAATCCTAAACCACAAAACCTAAAATCAAAAACAAAAAACCTAACCCTAACCCTATCCCTAACCCTAACCCTATCCCTATCCTTAACCCTAACCGTAAACCCTAAACCTTAAGCCCAAAATACCAAAACCCTAACATTAAACACTAAACCATAGATATTATAACTCAAATCCTTAACCCCAAACCCTAAAACCTAAAAAATGACCTAAACTGTAACTATAACCCTAACCCTACCATAAACCCTAAACCCCAAGCCCAAAATATCAAAACCCAAACATTAAATACTAACCCTCAAAGTCTAAACCCTGAACCATAAACCTAGAAAAAACCAACACCCTAACCCAAACCCTAAACCCTAAACCCTAAACCCTAAACCATAAGTGAATAAAAAAATCCAAAAGAAAACCCTTAGTCCAAAATACGAAAACCCAAATATTAAATGCTAACCATAAATTTCAAACCTAAAATCATAAACCACAAACCCTAAAACCTAAAAAAGCACCTAAATCCTAACCCTACCCTTAACCCTAACCCTAAACCATTAACCCGAAACCCCAAGCCCAAAATACCAAAATCTAAACATTAAACACTAAATTTTAGATTTTAAACCAAAAATCCTAAACCCAAAACCCAAAAACTTTAAAAGAATTCTAAACCCTAACCCTAACCCAATACCTAACCTGAACCCTAACCCTAACCCTATCCTTAACCCTAACCCTAACCCTAACCTTATCATAAACCCTAAACCCCAAGCGCAAAATACCAAAACCCAAACATTAAACTTTAAACCATTGATATTAAACATCAAATCCTAAACCCTAAACCCAAAAACCTAAAAAAAGCCAAACCCCTAACCCAAACCCTAACCCTAAACCATAAACCCGAAACCCTAAGCCCAAAATACCAAAACCCAAACATTAAATACTAAACCATAGATTTTAAACCTCAAATGCTAAACCCTGAACCATAAAACCTAAAAAATAAATACACCCTAACCCTAACCCTAACCCTAACCGTAAACCCTAAACCCTAAACCCTAAGTCCGAAAAAAAACATAAGTCTAAAGTGCGAAAACCCAATCAATAAACGCTAATACATAGATTTAAAACCTCAAATCCTAAACCACAAACCATAAAACCAAAAAAAAAAACTAAACCCTAACCCTAACTCTAACCCTAACACGAACCCTAACCCTATCCCTATCCTTAACCCTAACCTTAGACCCTAAACCCTAAGCCCAAAGTCTAAAATACCAAAACTCTAACATTAAACACTAAACCATATATATTACAACTCAAATCCTTAACCCCAAACTCTTAAACCTATAAAACAACCTCAACCCTAACCCTAACCCTAACATTAACCCTAACACTAACCCTACCATAAACCCTAAACCCCAAGCCCAAAATACCAAAACATAAACATCAAATACTAAATCTCAATCGCTAAACCCTGAACCATAAAAACCATAAAAAAACTACACCCTAACCCTTACATAAACGCTAACCCCAAGACTAAAATACCAAAACCTAAACATCAAATACTAAACCTCAAATGCTAAACCCTGAAACATAAAACCTAAAAAAACCTACTCCCTAACCCTAATCCTAACCCTAACCCTAAATCCTAAACTCTAAACCATAAGTCAAAAAAAAGTTTTAATAAAAAAAACCTTACTCCAAAATACAAAAACCAAAACATTAAACGCTAAACCATATATTTTGAACCTCAAATCCTAAACCACAAACCTAAAACCTAAAAAAACCTAAACCCTAACCCTAGCCCTAACCCTAACCCTAAACTATTAACCCAAAACCCCAAGCCCAAAATACCAAAACACAAACATTAAACACTAAACCTTAGATTTTAAACCAAAAATCATAAATCCTAAAACCTAAAACCATAAAAAATCCTAAACCCAAACCCTAACCCTAACCCTAACCCTATCCCTAACCCTAACCCTAACCCTAACAATATCCTTAACCCTAACCCTAAACCCTAAACCCTAAATCCAAAGCCCAAAATACAAAAACCCTAACATTAAACACTAAACCATAGATATTACAACTCAAATCCTTAACCCCAAATGCAAGACCCCCAAAATGAGTTAGGGTTTCTATAGCCTAACATGTCCGTCATAAGGGTATAAGGTCCTAAAATGGATTATAATATGGTATTGAGGAAGTCTGTAAGATTTGAGGTGATTTGGAAGTCAAACATCAAGGGACGACCAAGACGTTCGACGACTAGTCACCTATGTGTCTCATGTGTCTATACTTGCTTATATTGGTATGTCATGATCTTATGAAGTCTTAAAATGAGTTATAATTATGTTTTTAGGTAGTATATGGAGTTTCATGAAGTTTGGATGTAAAACATCCAAGAATGTCTAAGACGTTCGAAAGTTAGCCCTTGAGACGTTCATGTGTGTCTTGATAGGTCCTAGCATGTTTGGACGTGTTGTGTGTAATTGGTTTGGGTGACCAATCATTTTTAAGCATATATGAGGTATAGAAATTCCAGGCACATCTTCTTAGGAGGATGTAACCAACTTTTGAGTTCTATATTTCCTCCGTATGTATAGGATCTATTCCTATAGAGGACACTTGCTTTTAGTCTGTGGTATACATAGAATTTTCAGCATTACACATGTTCTCGAAATTGATGTTGTTGAACCAGTTTTTTTTAGTAGGAAGAAGGCAATGGCACAATCTGATAGGTGGATGTATCAATACAATAGTGTAGAAATACCCCTAATTAGCTTACAAAGCCCAAATTCTCACCATATATCATCCCGAGTATGTTAATATTTGGATTTTATATGGTAGGACAGATCTGAATAAGTACTAATAACATTTGTATTTTTTTCATGGTTATAAAACTTAGGGACAAGTGTGCCAATTGCTGCAAATGATATATGTATGGTAGTTCCTTTTATGATCTATGTGTTGGCTATAGAGAATTAGTATGTGACTAAATGGCAAGGTTAACAAAAAGAAAGTTGATTGGTTAGAACTAAGTTGTGATTAGTTGGTTGTACATAATGGGATCTAATACATGAAGCTTCTAGTTTTGATTAAAAGTTACTTGTTAGATAGGAATCATGTGAAAATGAAGCTTGAATTACACGGGCTGAATATGTACGGACAACTTCTCATCAGAAAGAGATGGAATATGTCAAATTCCCTAAACATAGGAGTAGGGTTTATATGAGGATGCTATAGAGGAGTGAGATAGGTGGTTATGAGAGATGATTGTTAAGTGTATGCGGTAAGAAAATATTATTAACTCTTCTACCCTAACAAGTTATAATGGTGCACCTCGGAACAACTTTGTGAACCTTTGTTACACAGAGAACTCAATTTAGTATCGATTCGAGTTTTGATATTTAGTCTTGATAACAACAAGAAAAAAGAGACAGGTGAATTTCAGGTTACCTAGATAGAATGTCTGGCACACAAGACAAACCTTCAATGGACCATAATGACACACGTGGAAAAGCTACAATTCCTCATTTACCAAACTCAAGAATTCAAGTGTCAACATATATTCAGGGAAGCTAATTTTGTGGCTGATTAACTATCCAAATTCAGCCACACAGTCACTACTTCTCAACTGTTTTTCGATAGTCAGCACCAGAAGCCAGGGCGTATTACCAGCAGGATATTCAGGAGATGCCAAGTTTCAGAAGGAAGAAAACTAAAAAGATCACTGAACCCCCCTAGACAGTGTACTACACCTATTAAATTAAGCTATAGTTCAAAATTATAGCTTTTTTGAATAGGTTAGAATATGATAGCTTTATTGTTTTATTGAAAATATAAAGGGAGAGTCTCCCTTGTTTATGTTTCCTATATACTATGTATTGAGAGGAGTCCTCTCTTCTAGGTGCTTAGTGTTTTGGTTTCGCCTTTTTTGTAAGAGGAGGAGTTGACTTCCTTTTTTTGGAAAGTTGACTATGAACCACCTTGAGTTCGGAGGTTAGGTTTATGTCCCCCTCCTTGTATTTTTTTTTTATTAAAGTTAAGGCCTGGTGTTGTTGCTCAGCCCCTACCCCTCCAAGGGTAATTGAACTAAAAAAAAAAGCCCAAAACCAAAACTTAAACATTAAATACTAAACAATTGATTTTAAACATCAAATGCTGAACCCTGAACCATAAAACCTAATAAACCTACACCCTAACCCTAATCTAACCCTAAACCTAACCTAAACCCTAAACCCTAAACCCTAACTCCAAAATACGAAAACCCAAACATTAAACACTAAACCATAGATTTTAAACCCCAAAACCCAAAACCTAAAAAAACCTAAGCCCTAACCCTTATTCTATTCCTAACCCTAACTATAACCCTAAACCTATCCTTAACCCTAACCCTAAACCCTAAACCCTAAACCTAAACCTAAAGCCCAAAATACCAAACCCTAACATTAAACACTAAACCATAGATATTACAACTCAAATCCTTTACCCCAAACCGTAAAACCTAAAAAACAATCTAAACACTAACCCTAACCTAACATTAACCCTAACCTCACCCAACCATAAACCCTAAACCCATGTCCAAAATATTAAAACCCAAACATTAAGTACTCAACCATTGATATTAAACCTCAAATCCTAAACCCTAAACCCAAAAACCGAAAAACACCCAAAACCCTAAACCTAACCCAACCATAACTTAACCCTAACCCTAAACCCTAAACCCTAAACCCAATTCCCAAAATATCAAAACCCTAACAGTTAACCTAAGCCATAGATTTTAAAAAAAAACCTAAACCCTTACCCTAACCCTATGCCTAACACGAACCCTAACCCTAAACCTATCCAACCCCAACCCTAAACCCTAAACACTTAACCCTAAGTCCAAAAATAAAACCCTAAGTCCAAAATACGAAAACCCAAACATTAAACACTAAACCGTAGATTTAGAACCTCAAATCGTAAACCACATACCCTAAAACCTAAAAAAAAACTAAACCCTAACCCTTACCCTTACCCTAACCCAAACACTAACCTTAACCCTAACCCTAACCCTAACCCTAACCCTAACCCAAACCCTAACCTTAACCCTAACCCTAACCCTAAATCATTAACCAAAAACCCCAAGCCCAAAAAACCAAAAACCCAAACATTAAACCCTAAACCATAGATTTAAAACAAAAAAGCCTAAACCCTAACCCTAACCCTATTGCTAACACGAACCCTAACCATAACCCTATCCTTAACCCTAACACTAAACCCTAAACCCTAAACCCAAAGCCCAAAATACTAAACCCTAACATTAAACACTAAACAATATATTTTAAACCAAAAATTCTAAACCCCAAAACCTAAAAAAACCTAAACCCTAACCCTAACCCTAACCCTAACATTAACCTAACCTAACCCTACCAAAAACACTAAACCATTGATATTAAACCTCAAATCTTAAACCCTAAACCCAAAAACTTAAATCTTAACCCTAACCCTAACCCTAAACCATAAACCCAAAACCCTAAGTCCAAAATATTAAAACCAAACATTAAATACTAAACCATAGATTTAAACCTCAAATGCTAAACCTGAATCATAAAACCTAAAAGAAAACTACACCCGAATATTAATCCTAACCCTAATCCTATTACTAAACCCTAAACCCTAAACCTTAAGTAAAAAAAAAAGAAGTCCAAAAACAAAACCTAAGTCCAAAATACGAAAACTCAAACATTAAACACTAAACCATAGATTTTAAACCTCAAATCCTAAACCACAAACCCTAAAATTTTAAAAAAAACTAAACCCTAAGCTAACGCAAACCCTAACCGAACCTTAACCCTAACCCTAACTGTAATCATTAACCCAAAGCCCCAAGCCCAAAATACCAAAACGCAAATATTAAACCCTAAACCATAGGTTTTAAATAAAAAAACCTAAACCTTAACCCTAATCCTATTCCTAACCCTAACCCTAACCCTAACCTTAACACTAACCCTAACCCTAAGCCCTAAACCCTTAACCCAAAGACTAAAATACCAAAACCCTAACATTAAACACTAAACCATATATATTACAATCAAATCCTTAACCCCGAACCCAAAAACCTAAGAAACAACCTAAACCCTAACCCTAACCTAACATTACCCTAACCCTACCATAAACCCTAAACACCAAGACCAAAATATTAAAACACAAACATTAAACACTAAACCATTGATATTAAACCTCAAATCCTAAACCCTAAACCCAAAAACCTAAAAAAACCAAAACCTAACCTAACCCTAACCCTAACCTTAAACTAACCCAAACCCTAAACCATTAATAAGAAACCCTAAGCCCAAAATACAAAAATCCAAACATTAAATACTAAACTATAGATGTTAAACCTCAAATGTTAAACCCTAAACCATAAAACCTAAAGAAACCTACAACCTAACCCAAATCCTAACCTTAACCCTAACCCTAAACCCTAAGTCAAACAGTCCAAAAAAACCCTAAGTCCAAATTACGAAAACCCAAACACTAAACACTAAACCGTAGATTTTAATCACAGACCTAAAACCCAAATAAAACATAAACCCGAACCTTAACCCTAAACCTAACCCTAATATCTAACCCTAACCCTAAACCATTAACCCAAAACCCCAAGCCCAAAATACAAAAACCCAAACATTAAACAATAAAACGTAGATTTAAAACCAAAAATCCTAAACCCCAAACCTAAAACCTAACAAAAACCTAAACCCTAACCCTAACCCTATCATTAACACGAATCCTAACCCTAACCCTAAACCCTAAACCCTAAACCCAAAGCCTAATATACCAAAACCCTAATATTAAACACTAAAACCATATATATTACAACTCAAATCCTTAACCCCAAACCCTAAAACCTAAAAACAACCTAAACCCTAACCCTAACCCTAACATTACCATAAACCCTAAACCCCAAGCGCAAAATACCAAGACCCAAACATTAACCACTAAACATTGATATTAAACCTCAAATCCTAAACCCTAAACCGAAAACCTAAAAAAACCAAAACCTAACCCTAACCCTAAATGTAACCTTAACCCTAACCCTCATCCTAAACCATAAACCAAAAACCCTGTGACCAAAATACCAAAATCCAAACATTAAATACTAAAGCATAGATTTTAAACCTCAAAAGCTAAACCCTGAACCATAAAACCTACAAAAACCTACACCCTAACCCTAACCATGAACCCTAAACACTAAACCCTAAGTCCAAAAAGAAAACTCTAAGTACAAAATACGAAAACCCAACATCAAACACTAAACAATAGATTTAAAACCTCAAATCCTAAACTGCAAACCCAAAAACTCAAACAAAAACTAAACCCTAACCCTAACACTTACATTAACCCTAACCCTAACCTTAAACCATTAACCCAAACCCCAAGCCAAAAATACCAAAACCCAAATATTAAACATTAAATCATATAGTTTAAACCAAAAATTCTAAACACCAAAACATAAAACCTAAAAAAAACTAAACCCTAACCCTAACCATATCCCTAACACGAACCCTAACCCTAAACCTATCCTTAACCCTAACCCTAAACTCAAACCCAAAGCCCAAAATACCAAAACCCCAACATTAAACACTAAACCATAGATATTACAACTCAAATCCTTAACCCCAAACACTAAAACCTAAAAAACAACCTAAACCCTAACCATAACCCTATCATTAACCCTAAACCCCAAGTCCAAGATACCAAAAACTAAACATTAAACACTAGACCATTGATATTAAAAGTCACATCCTAAACCTAACCCTAAAAACCTAAAAAAAACTAAAATCCTAACCCTAACCCTAACCCTAACCCTATCCTTAACCCTAACCTAACCATAAACTATAAACCCAAAACTCTAAGCCCAAAATACCACTCAAATTTCAAAGAATTCCGTCGAGCCATTTGCAAAATATGAAGGTGCGATTTCTGGGAAAATAGCGAACAGTTCGCAAGAAGGTCAATCTCAAAATCGAGCATTATACTAGATGATTCACGATGCCCCACCTACTGGGGTTTACTCACAGGGGGAAGACGTCCATCTTACAACAATTTCTAGTGTAATGGAAGCCCAAGTCGCCGGCAACAGGATGTGAGGTCGACCAAATGTCAGTCGAAGGAATACTGATATCAGCGAGGATAACGGAGCTCCTGAGAATGAGCACAAAATCCATCTCACTAACATCTCTAATTGTTTAGCTCAAGAACATACTCCGACAGAAAATTCTGAACATTCTAACTTGGAGAAACACCTCAACGGAGAAACAATAAGAGAAGAGTTTTTGGAAGCAAGTCTAGCTCCCAAGGTTCAACAAAACAAGGCAATATCTCCTGAAAAGGATGTTATTGATGTGGAGAGTTCATAAAACTCCTCAGTTGAGTTCAAGCCTAATGTTAAAGTTGTACACAGGGTCGAAAAATCCAATACAGCATGAGCTCTAATGGAATTAAGGAAGCTGCAGGTAATCGAAGACAGGGCCATCAAAAATTATTCAAGGAGAAAACAGGGGAGGCAAACCAGGCAGGTAAGTAGACTAACTCCAACTATAATCATACTCATGTTAGCAATAATGATAATATTGGCCATGTGCATGATAATGTCATGGGAAAATCAGCTGCTATGCATAGTGTACAGGTTCAGGGGGAGGGAGTCACTCATGTTGTGAACCAAAGGGAAATATTGGCCATGTGCATGATAATTGCCATGGGAAATTTAGCTGCTATGTCTAGTGTACAGGTTCAGGGGGACGCTGTCAATAGTGTATGAATCAATGGGATCAAAACCAAAAAAATGAAGCTAGAAATCTGGGGCATAATCAACATAAGGATTTGAGGGAAAACAGTGATCAAAACCTTTACCATAGACAGTTTCTAAAATCTCTAGCAACTTTGATAAACGAGTCCCATTAATCCAAAATACTACACAAAATGCTCCCAACCCCAAAACCAATGAGTCCTGCAATCCTAAGAGTCTACCTGCTAACAAACAAGAGCATGTTCCTAAACCAACTCCATATAAAGTCGTCCAAACCTTGGCTGCAAGACGCAGGCACATCCATGCTGCTCAAAGTCCTACCATTATCTTGAAAACTACTCCCAGACAAACTACTAAACAGGGCCAACGTGCTGTAATTTTCGACATGCATGACTATATGCACACGCTGACTGTAGAGTGCAAATTTACACTAGTTGGGAATTTTAGTACTAATATGCCTAAGGTTGATCTGATCAGGAAGAGTTTTATTCAACAGACTCAATTGAGTGGGGGTTCAACATTGACCACTATAATGCTAAACATGCGTTCATTGACCTTCAGAATGAACTAGATACAACACTGTTTGTACACAACAAAGAATGACAATTGAGGGAAAACTTATGAGGATACAAGCGTGGACACCATTTTTTACCCCGGAAGAGGAAACACCAATTGTTCCTGTACGAATTCTACTACCAGGATTACCTTGGCATTGTTATAAAAAACCATTCCTCACTCCTTTATTGGAATCAGTAGGTAAGGTTTTATACCTGGATACAACATTGATTAAAAGGTCAAGGGCTAGAATGGCCAAGGTTAAGATGCAAATTGATTTGACTAAACCTAGACCTAGACATGTATGGATTGGGTTGCACAATGATGATGACACAATAGGCATGTGGTAGCCAGTGGAGTATGAAAATATTCCTCCTTACTATGAGTACTGTAGACACCAGGGACATGACATTGATGAATGTAAATCCAAAATATGGGATGAGGATTACAGACAGAGGAAGGAAAAAGAAAATGAGAAGAAATACAAACAAAGAGAACCCAAACCCAAAAGAACCAAAAGACAAACAGGACAAACCAAAAGAGAGTAGAGAACAACAACAACAACACAGGAAAAAAATCAACAAGCAGAAACAATCAGCACATCAAAAAGAGAATGACTGGCAAACTCAAAGAAGGAAAAATATGAGACAACAGGAGCATGCAACTCAAAGACAGTATGGAAACCTACCACAACTACAAATCAGACAGCAAAAGAGAACCAACAGGCAGGTATACCTAATAACTCAAAACAAAATATTTTTACTAACTTGGAATTGGAGGAAGAACACAATACAACAGGAGAGGGAACAAGTAGCAGGGAGCATATGGATGCAGAAACAGGAAATAGAGATCCAATGGGAAACATTACAGGAAAGCAAGGTATGACACTGCAAAAGGAATACAAAAACAGAAACTCAGGTATCACAGTGTAAAACCTAACTCTATTAATGTTTATGTGTCTGAGTATTTATCTGGTGAAGCTGATGGAGGGCTGGATGGGGGATGTCAGGAGAGCCTTACTAACGTGCAAAAAGGGTGACCATAAGGGGGAATTTGCCTCATGTTTTGCATGAGGGGGTACACAATGACCTCAATAGAGACCTTAGAGCCCCAGCCAGTCCTAAAAGCAAGCAACAACAATCTAAACAAGAACAGGTTCAACAACAGCCATCCAAACAACAAGAAGACAAGGATACAAAAAGCAAGGAAAAACAACATAAGGAAACATCACACAGGTCAGCAAAATTCAGTGTCTAAGGCAAAGGAAGTGGGCAACAATCCGAGTACAAGTATACTGGAAAACACTCCAAAGAGTAGGAATAAACCCAGTAAACAAAAAAAGGGATGCTGACAAAGAAGGATGAGTAAAGTGCAGGAAAATGAGGTAAATAAGGAACATGGAAGAGAGGAGGAATCATGTAAAAAATTCATTATGGTAAATGATAAACAAGGCATGGATATTTCTCCATTACAAGCTCAGTACATGACTCCTCCTCCCACAAAAACTCTGACAAGAGACAACAGGAATGCCAACTCAACATTGTCCCACTTATTGATGAATATGAGGTATATAATTCTGAGGATGAGTTGGATGGAGACAATCAATTAATACATGATCAAGAGGATGATGATGAGACCACTAAGGCATTAAGTAGAGCTTTTAGCCCACCGAATAGTCAGACTATTGAGGATGAGATCCAACAGGTAACTCAGAATTAAGGACTATCTCCAAGGGGGCTTCAACATAGCAAATTTCACTTCAAAAATCAAGATATCACCACTGTCACTGCTCGCAGACCAAATACAAGGTTATTCTCCTCAAGAACATCGCAATGATTAGTACAATTATATGGAATGTGAGAGGAATCAACACCCAAGGAGTTGTGGAAAGACTCAAAATACTCAGGAAAATGCACCATCTATCTATCATTACAATATTGGAACCCTTTTCTGATAGGGTTAATGTTCAGAATTTCAAAATTCAATTGGCTATGGAGAATGTTGTTAGCAACTGCAATGGTAAAATCTGGGTTTTTTGGAATGTAGATGTTGACTGTGTCATCAGTGATGAGGATGAACAACAAATCACCTGTGACTTTAACCATAATGAGGTTCAGAAAAAGTTCACTATCACTTTTGTGTATGCCAAATGCAAAGATCACCTCTGAAGGCCTTTATGGGATAAATTACTTCAACAAGATAGTGGTAATGATAAATCATGGTGCACTGTTGGAGATTTTAATGTTATCACTACAAGAGAGAAAAAAATGGGGGGGGAGGGGTGCCTTATAATATGAAGAAGAGTTTTGAGTTTATATCAGTTATTGAAGCTTGTGGTCTTATAGACTTAGGCTTTAGTGGACAGAAATTTACTTGGTGTAACAAGCGAGGCACTGCCCAAAGAATTTGGAAAAGATTGGACTGGGCTCTCGTTAATGATACTTGGATCGAGTCCATGCCACAAACTACCATCACTCACTTATCTTCTATTTTCCTAGTTTGATTTCTCTTAACTAATCAGACTTTGTTAAAGGGACAAATATTTCAGAGAACATTATGTTGGCAAAAGAAATTATCCATCAAATTAGGAAGCCTAACAGTGGGAGTAATGTCATTAGTAAATTGGATATGGCAAAAGCTTACGATAGAGTTTCTTGGGCCTACATTTGTTTGGTATTAATGAAGATGGGATTCGATGAAAAGTTCATTGTATGGTATGGCGGATTATGGCTAACAATTTGTACTCTATCATCATGAATGGTAAGAGGTATGGCTTCTTCCACTCCACAAGAGGGCTCAAACAAGGAGATCCACTGTCACCTGCCTTATTTATTGAGCAGAGGTACTGTCAAGATCTCTCAATAGACTCAACAACAATCCTGAATTTCATGGTTTCTTTATGGAAAAGAGGGTGCCAATGTTGAATCACTTAAGCTTTCCAGATGATATCATTCTGTTCTCTTCCGGAAGAACCAAGACTCTAAAACTCATCATGCAAACCCTGAAAGATTATGAAGATGCTTCTGGTCAACTGGTTAATGGAGACAAAAGCCACTTCATGATTCACTCAAATGCCTTTAACACCACAAGGGATAGAATTAAACGAATTACAGGTTTCAGACAGAAAGAAGGTCCCATAACTTATCTAGGATGCCCACTCTTTGTGGGTAGACCTAGAATCACTTATTTTTCTGACCTTGTTAACAAAGTCATTTGCAGGATCACAGGGTGGCAAACTAAGCAGCTAAGTTATGGAGGCAAGGCAATTCTAATTAAACATGTACTGCAATCTCTCCTCATACATATTCTCTCAGCAACAACATCACCATCTACTGTGCTTAGACAGATTCAAATGGTCATGGCTGACTTCTTCTGGGAAGGAAGAATGACAATAGAAAGTATCATTGGGCTTCCTGGAAGACCATGAGTTTCCCTTAGGATGAAGGGGGAGTTAGTATGAGGAATATTCAAGATGTGTGCATGGCTTTTCAATATAAACAATGGTGGACCTTTAGGACCAAACACACATTATGGGGAGAATTCATGAAAGTCAAATACTGTTAGAGGTCTAATCCTAATTGTAAAAAAGAGGACACATGAGACTCAATTACCTGGAAACACATGCTACAAATAAGGAACAAGATGGAGCAACACATACAGTGGAAACTCAACTCAGATTCTTGTTCTTTTTGGTGGGATAATTGGCTAGGTACTGGTCATCTAGCTCAATTTTCCACAGATAGTAACAGGTTCCACAATAGTACAGTTGCAGATTTTTGGTGTGATGGCAGATGGAATTGGAACAAATTAATACAGCAAGCTCCTAGTTAACAACTAGCAAACATCCTTACTATAGAGATACCTACTCAGCAACATCTTCCAGATCAAGCAATATGGACACTCAACAGTGATGGAAAATTTACATGCTCATTAGCATGGAACGAGATCAGGGAGAAAAAATCCAAAAACTTGTTCAATTCTTTTCTTTGGCATTAGAGTATTCCTTTCAAAGCATCTTTCCTTGTTTAGAGATTTGAAAGGAAAACTCCCAACTAATGAAAAACTTGTTACTTTTGGTAAAGAACCATCTAACTGTTTTTGTTGTTCTAAAAGGCAAGGATTGGACACAATAGAACACATTCTTAACAATGGGCAATTTGCAGCTTATGTGTGGCAGAGCCAGGCAGTAGTAGCTGGAATCACCCCGAATCACAGCTCCCTAAAGAACCTCCTCATACAATGGTGGAATACGAAACACAAAAATGGGGCACACAAGCTTCTCTTACAGGCCACACCTATCTTGATTTGTTGGAACCTAAGGAAGAACATGTGTGCAAGCAGATATGGAGGAAAATCATCCAACATCAGTAAAGTCAAATATGCCATTTATAAGGATACCTACAGGCTATTAACAGTAACTTTCCCTAAAATTAAATGGCCTTCAACTTGGAAAGCTTTAATTAAACTAGGGGAAGTTGCACTCATGACACAAAAGTAACGATGGTGACATGGAAAAACCCCCAGAACAGTGGATAAAAATCAATACGGATGGCAGTGCGATTGACAATCCTGGCAAGATTGGAGCAGGTGGAATCAGAAGGGATCAAAATGGCAAAATGGTAATGGCATTCGCTGTTCCACTTGGAATTGGTACAAACAACCAAGCTAAACTCGGAGCTGCTATTTTTGGGTTAACTTGGGGGATGGAGCTGGGTTACAGGAAAATTCTACTAGAGGTAGATTCACAACTAATAGTAGAATGGCTGGCACACAAGACAAACCTTCAATGGACCATAATGATAGAGGTGGAAAAGATACAATTCCTCATTAACCAAAATCAAGAATTCAAGTGTCAACATATATTCAGGGAAGCTAATTTTGTGGCTGATTCACTATCCAAATTCAGCCACACAGTCACTACTTCTCAACTGTTTTTCGACAGTCAGCAGCTGCCACCAGAAGCCAGATCATATTACCAGCAGGATATTCAGGAGATGCCAAGTTTCAGAAGGAATGAAAACTAAAAAGATCACTGAACCCATTTAGACAGTGTACTACACCTATTCAATTTAGCTATAGCTCAAAATTATAGCTTCTTTGAATAGGTTAGAATAGGATAGCTTTATTGTTTTTTGAAAATGTAAAGGGAGAGTCTCCCTTGTTTATGTTTCCTAGATACTATGTATTGAGAGGAGTCCTCTATTCTAGGTGCTTAGTATTTTGGTTTCGCCTTTTTTGTAAGGAGATGAGTTGACTTCCTTTTTTGGAAAGTTGACTATGATTCACCTTGGGTTCGGAGGTTAGGTTTATGTCCCCCTCTTGTATTTTGTTTTTTATTAATGTTAAGGCCTGGGGGTGTTGCTCATCCCCTACCCCTCCAAGGGTAATTAAACTAAAAAAAAGCCCAAAATTCCAAAACCCAAACATTAAATACTAAACAATTGATTTTAAACATCAAATGCTAAACCCTGAACCATAAAGCCTATAAAAAACTACACCGTAACCCTAATTCTAACCCTAACCCTAAACCTAAACCCTAAACCCTAAACCCTATGTCCAAAATACGAAAACCCAATTATTTAACACTAAACCATGATTTTGAACCTCAAATCCTAAACCACAAACCCTAAAACCGAAACCCTAACCCTAACCGAAACCCTAACCCTAAGATTAACATTAACCTAACCCTAAATGATTAACCCGAAACCCCTAGCCCAAAATACCAAAAACCAAACATTAAACCCTAAACCATAGATTTTAAACAAAAAGCCTAAACCCCAAAATCCAAAACCTAAAAAAAACTAAACCCTAACCCTAACCATATTCCTAACACGAACCCAACCCTTACCCTATCATTAAACTTAACCCTAACCCTAAACCCTAAACCTAAAGACCAAAATACCAAAACCCTAACATTAAACACGAAACCATAGATATTACAACTCAAATCCTTTACCCCAAACCCTAAATCCTAGAAAACAACCTAAACCCTAACCCTAACCTAAAATTAATCCTAACCCTAACCCTACCATTGTCACACCCTGATTCTGGAATCCAAATATAACCGGCGTCGTTAACCTCTAAGAGGTCGCAAGCCTCTTCTTAGCTTTCATCACAATCATACAGTTAAATTTGTGAAAAATTTAAAAGTTTTTAAATTACTTATTGAAGTATACATAGACTTCATATATATACTGCATAAGAGTGATATTCTAATGAGCTCGCACAAAATCAACCATCTATTAAAGATTAAACAATCAAAGTAGAAAATCATAATAATAATAATAGTTTGCCAATCGACCTTATTACAACGCTTGAACAAATATTTGAAATGAAATGCTAGGGACTATCTCCACTAGCTATGTATAATTTACTAATCTAGTATAATAAATGTAGCATCCTCGAACTCAAGAGGACCTACCAAAGTCTGGAGATCGCTAATCCAAACCGCTTCGTCGAAACTTCAATCTTCTCTCGGACCTGCGCCTATAAAAATAGTAATAATATATGGGGTTAGTACACACTTGTACTAAGTATGGATGTATGCACATAAACACATAAGGACTATGAATGATCAAGGAAAGATCTTCCTAAAAGCAACATGCCATTTCTGGAAAGTTAAGTTACTTTACTTTCTTAAACCGTTACTTATGATTCATGCTATAAATATGACATGTTCTCATGCAATAAGGCACACAACTCATTTTCTATATGAACATAAGACCTTGGAATCATGAACATAATTTTAGAACAACTTAAACGAAAGTTTATTATTTTGCTCCCTTAGGCCGAGAGCTACTATTCCCAGACTTTTTATGTTTCAGTCTATTCTTCTTTCTGTTGTGTAGTTCAATGCTCTCCTTTGATCCTATGTTTTACTTACAAGTGCAATGATTTATTGTAGTCCCATACCTACAATGAATCGACTAAGTAATTCACAAGACTAAAGAAATGATTTGGCTACCCTACTCACAAGTTAGATTTCTCATTCTTCTTACATTGGGTATGAATGTATTTATAAGCCAATCTTTATTGGCTATGCCCACTAATTGGTTGTTTACCTAGTATATAATCTTTGGGGCGTGTATTCATCCTCCAATATTGGAATAAACCACTAACTTGATAAAACTTCATTCTTGTCAACATTAATGATTGACATTCTTAAGCTCTTGCTTACTTAGATCACTTTGAACTTACGTTTCTACTTCTTTGATCTATTGTTCACTTTGAACATGCTACTTTCATTCTTTCAAACTTTCTTTAAAGAATCTTTAGCATTAACGAAGTAGATCATGCGAGCTAACATGAAATCCAGTGTCTCCCCACACCGAAAAGGGTGGTTCACCGTTAAGGTGAACCAAGTCCAGTGTCTACCCCACCGAAAAGGGGGTTACCGGCTAAAGTGAAACCAAGTCAGTGTCTTCCCACACCGAAAAGAGGGGTTCACGACTGAAGTGAATCGAATACTTTCCAGCTTTAACCGACATAGATCATGTGAGCTAAACATGAAATTAGTGTCTCCCCACACCGAAAAGAGGTGGTATCACCGGCCAAAGTGAAACCGAAACTACCTAGCATTCTTAGGTGGATTTCTCCACTAGCTAGTCCCTATGCTGGCAACATAGTTCAAAGACTAGGAGACTTCAGAGACCCTGGTCCACCTGGGTGGTGATCTCGTCTCATGAGGCTTACATGTGTGGCACAAGCTCATTGCTAGTCTATCGGTGCTAAGCTCAGATTATTTACTTTATATCTTTTAGAGTTGACTCAAACATTATGGAAGCTTGCTTCTAGTATGAGGTTTACTTAACTCTATGGATGACTGGTCATTCCTTTCTTTGCTTGATGAATATGAAATTAAGTCTTACATTATCATCATGATGCGAGTGAGACTTCTCTCACGGACTCTAGCACCCTCTTATGTGAGTATCTTTGACGTAATCTTTTAAGTGTAAGTGAGGACTGTCTCACTTCCTTTTGACACTCTATATTAGGTCAATTTCATAACTTAAGCTTTTAGTTATTTCATTACTCACCTTAACTTGTTCAACGTTAATTGATAGTCTTATACGATTCTTTATGAAAGTTATACGGACTCATTCAATGTTATTACGTTCACAAGTTCGTGTGGATAGGGTATGTTGGGACTTGTCCATTGATTATTGACATACCCTATGTTATGAATTCATTGATGTAGAGATTGGTATGACTTCACACATTTTGGGAGATAATATTTTGGACATAGTTTTGCTAGCCAATTTGTTGGCATAAATCATAATTTCAGTAGATAGTTGTCATAATATTATTACTAGACAATTCAATTACTTCATGAATACAATATAGTAATCTATCATGTTAAACAAGCCAAGTTTTAACCTTTGATTAGCCTATGAAACGATTCAATGAACAACTTATAACAATTTCATCTTCTCGAACACAAGTAGGCATTACAACATTCATCATCTCATGAAAATAACACCCTAAGTATGCGTATCTAACATGTAGGTTTCATTCGACATATAAATCACTAAAACATACACATAATGATAAATTAGCACCACATACAAACAACATGCATCGAGATTTACATTATAATACTACAAGAATCGGAAATCGGAGAACTAGGGAGATGAACATGCGATTCATTGGGAACACCCTAGTTTCGATATTCTTGATTCAAAACATTTGAAAAGCCTCTTGGAGAAAGGAATCCAGGAGAGAAAACCCATACCTTACTGTAGAATTAAATCTACGAAGATCACCTTGCACTTTGCACGAAAACCTTGAAGAATGCTTGAAATCGCCTAGGGTCTCTTACGTTTTCTCACGCTTTTTGGTCTTAGGGTTTATGATGAATAACGTGAGTCTAAGTCTTTAGGAACTGAATAACTAATTCAACTTAGACTATATAACTTAATTAAATTAAACCAATTAGCTAATTACCAAAAGCCCCTCCTAAATTGACTAAAATAGGAGAACACTTGACTTAACCGAAATCTGGAAATTGCTTAGTGGTTTCGGTTTTGACCAATTAAATTAATTAATTAAGTTGCTAATTTAATTAATTAAGTAACCTAGGGTAATTACTAAAGTACCCCTAAGTTGTTAGGACATAACCAACCCTTTGGACCATCCTAGGTTAGGTACTAGGATGTTCTTAGTTAGTTACTTGTCTTAATGTCACCCGGTTAGGTCTTAGGTTGTCGGGTCCCTTAGTTAGTTATTTTTGGTTTGTCCTAGGTTAGTTAGTTAGTTAGGTCAGTTAGTTAGAGTCTAGGACCGGTTAGGGAGCTTGGCCCCACGTGGGCTGACCCGGACGCGTGCCTGTCCCCAACCGCTCTAACCGAATCGGTTAGCTTGGTCTTGGCCGGTTGCACATGTGCTTGCACATGTGTTGCCGTGCACTTTCCTAACTAACTATTCTGGAAGGTTCATTTGGAATGTTCACTTATTGTCCCAAGGATCCTCACTATGTCCTTGGGCACTGCTTAATCTACATGATCATTTTAAATGGTTATGTGCTATGGTACTAGGCTTGACACTTGGATGCCTAGTACTAATGTGAATATGAAGAATATGTGAAGAATATAGTTATTTTAGCTTAGGGTCTTCATTGCAGGTACAATTTCTAAACAAGCTTGGATTGGAACATTTGATATTGACGATATTTTAATTACTTGTGTATACATAGAAATTGGCTAACACCCTTAAGCCAATATTCTCTAATATGCCCAATATTTCTCAATATTGGGCATTGATGCCTATGTACCCCAATACGCATTCTTAAAAACCTACTAGGCTCTTCACTAGACATGTACATTTTCTGGAATGTTACATTATCCCCCCCTTAGGAACATTCGTCCCGAATGACACTACACATCATTTGAATATAAAAGGGTATTTTCGAAAAACACATTAACATACTTGAAACTTTACTCTTTGTGAATATCTGATTCACAACTTACTCTGGATGATGCACATTACTCAAAGCTTATCTGAAGCTTCATCTCTGAGAGAGGAACTTCCTTCTCAATCTCAATCTAACTTAATGCACATCACACTCATGCAACACAAAAATCACGTCTATGCTATACAAAAACAGCAACATGAATGCAAGCATGAACTTATATTAACTCATATAGTGCAAGTATAAAACACACAGTTAAGGACTTAAGACACCAAAATCGGCTAATGAACTAAAATTTAGAGTATCATTAACAAAATCGGACTTAGGAAGAGTATATCTAACCTAAAGAACTGAACAAGTGAGGGTAACGGGATCTCATATCGGCCTCGGCCTCCCATGTTGCTCCCTCAACAAGGTGGTTCCTCCATAACACCTTCACAGTTGGAACCTCCTTGTTCCTCAGTCGCTTCACTTGACGATCTAAAATTGCAACGGGAACCTCTTCATAAAAAAGGTTCTCATCGACTCCTAACCCCTCGATAGGTAGAATGGACGCTGGATCGCCTAGACACTTCTTAAGCATCGAAACGTGAAACACTGGATGAACAGAAGCCAAGTCATTCGGTAACTTCAGTTCATAGGCAACATTTCCTACTCGCTGTAAGATCTCATAAGGACCTATATACCTCAGACTCAACTTCCCTTTCTTGCCAAACGTCATCACCCCTTTCATGGGTGATATCTTTAGGTACAGTTGATCACCTACTTCGAATTCAAGAGCTCTCTTTCGGTTATCAGCATATGATTTTTAACGACTGTAAGCAGTAGCCAATCTATCCCTGATCATTCTCCCCTTTTCCAAAGCCTCATGTACAATCTCGGGGCCAAGGATGGCAGTTTCTCCTACTTCAAACCATCCAACTGGGACCTACATCTCCTACCATATAGTGCTTCAGAAGGTGCCATCCCAATACTAGAATGGTAGCTATTATTATAAGAGAACTCAATCAGTGGCAAGTGATCATCCCAACTACAAAGTCAATTTCACGTTCAGAAGGGATTCCTGGTAAATCCTCCGAAAAGACATCTTGAAACTCATTTATTATGGACACAGAGTCTATGGAAGGAACTTCTTATTCTAAGTCATTGACTCTGTCTAAGTGGCATAAGTACAGCTTAGATAACATCTTATTGGTTTTAAGATTAAAACTATTTGGCATGTTGGATTTGAACCACGCCCTTAACTCTGACTTATTTGGAAGCTCAAACCTTACTACCCTGTTTCGACAGTCTATGGTAGCATAGCATTTATGAAGCCAATCCATACCCAAAATTATATCAAAATCAAGAATGGTTAATTCTATTAGGTCAGTATATGTAACTCTATCAAGAATAGTTATTGGGCAATCTCTATATACTCTTTCGGCCCTAATGTTGTCCCCTATGGGAGTACTAACTAGAAAGGTTCATGCAAGATCTTAGGAAGCATGTCAATTTTACTATCTACTAAAGGAGTGAAAAAACACAAGGCAGATCCTGGATCTAATATTGCATAAACAAGAAAAGAAAAGACAAGCAAGTTAACAGTAACCACATCAGCGGACTTCTCTTGCTCTTCTCTTCCTTTCAACGCGTAGAATCAGTTTCTCTTGGGAGGTTCGGCTGCAGCAGTAGGATTAGGCCGAGGTTGAGTATCTGCCTTGGCCTGATTCTTCGCATGTGGGCAGTCCCTGATCCTATGCCCACTCTTGCCGCACCCATAGCATCCATTAAAACCTACCATGCACTCACCTCCATGCGAACGGCCACACTTATCACACGACTTTCTATCACGCTGGGCATTTCCATCATTGCCCTCCTTGGCATTAGTGTTCTTAGAAGGAGTAGGTTTACCTGAGTGTTGGTGCCCCTTCTTGAACTCTGGTTTATCTGTGACACCGAATGAACCCCTACCATTGCTCGTACCGGACTGATCTGAGGTCCTAGATTTCTTACTCTCTCGGTCTCTCTTTCTCCGACGACTCTCCTCAACCTGATGTGCATGTAACATCAACCTACCCAGGTCCATGTTATCATGCATCATAGTTGCCCGACATTCCTCCTCCAAATCCTCTGACACACCAGTCACAAACCTTCTCATCTCATACCTGCTACTGAACACCAAAGAAGAAGCATATTTGGAAAGATTAACAAACTTCAAGGAGTATTCCCTGACTGACATACCTCCCTGTCGTAAGTTGATGAATTCCTCAACCTTAGACTCTCTCTGTTCTCTGGGAAAGAACCTCTTCATGAATGCAGTATTGAGAACGTCCCAAGTGATGGGGACTTCTCCTGGTGCTCGACCATCTCCCCACATCCTGTGCCACACCTGAACCACATTTTTGAGTTGGTAGGCATCCAACTGAGCCTTTTCCTCTTCACTAACACCCATAGCGCAGAGAATCTTATGAACCTCATCCACAAACTCTTGGGATCCTCATTGGTGTTGGACCCGTAGTAGACTGGAGGATTCATTCTGGTAAAATCCCTCAACCTATTAGCCATGGTGCTAGCACGCGGGTTCTCCCTGGGAGCACCCTCTCTGGTGGCTTGGGCCTTGATGGCATGTGCCTGCACAGTGATGGCTTGGGCCATCTGAAGCAGTACCTCACTCACTTCTCCATCCGTCATCACAACTAGGTTGACAGGCACTTGTACTTTAGCAGCTGGGGCCTGAGGAGGAGCTTGGTTGCCTCCAGCAGCTACTTCTTCAACTCTTCTGCCTGGGTTTCTCCTTGTGTTCATTTTCTACACGTACACAAAAGAAGGAAGTTAGATACAAGAATGACACAAAATGTCAAAGCTCTAGACAGCACGATAAAGAGTAGAAGAAGGGAAAATTCCTAACATCACAAAGTCTCTAAGTCATGATTGTGGTGCACTTCACAACCATAAGTTAGAAACTATGCAACGTGGTTTCTTTGAGTTTTAGTTCCTAGATAATATAACCTCATGCTATGATACCAAGTTTGTCACACCAAGATTCTGGAATCCGAATATAACCGGCGGCGTTAACCTCTCAGAGGTCGCAAACAAGCCTCTTCTTAGCTTTCATCACAATCATATAGTTAAATTTGCGGAAAATTTAAAACTTTTTAAATTACTTATTGAAGTCTACATAGACTATATATATATACTGCATAAGAGTGATATTCTAATGAGCTCAGACTAAATCAACCATCTATTAAAGATTAAACAATCAAAATAGAAAATCATAATAATAATAATAGTTTGCCAATCGGCCTTATTACAACGCTTGAACAAATCTTTAAAATGAAACGCTAGGGACTATCTCCACTAGCTATGTCTAATGTACTAATATAGAATAATAAATGTAGCATCCTCGAACTCAAGAGGACCTACCAAAGTCTGGAGATCGCTAATTCAAACTGCTTCGTCGAAACTTCAATCTTCTCTCAGACCTGCGCCTATAAAAATAGTAATAATATATGGGTTTAGTACACACTTGTACTAAGTATGTATGTATGCACATAAACACATAAGGACTATGCATGATCAAGGAAAGCTCTTCCTAAAAGCAACATGTCGTTTCTGGAAAGTTAAGTTACCTTACTTTCTTAAATCGTTACTTATGATTCATGCTATGAATATGACATGTTCTCATGCAATTAAGGCACACAACTCATTTTCTATATGAACATAAGACTTTGGAATCATGAACATAATTTTAGAACAATTTAAACGAAAGTTTATTATTTTGCTCCCTTAGGCCGAGAGCTACTATTCCCAAACTTAGTTTATTTTTCAGTCTATTCTTCTTTCTGTTGTGTAGTTCAATGATCTCCTTTGATCCTATGTTTACTTACAAGTGCAATGATTCATTGTAGTACCATACCTACAACGAATCGAGTAAGTAATTCACAAGACTAAAGAAATGATTTGGCTACCTTACTCACAAGTTAGATTTCTCATTCTTCTTTCATTGGGTATGAATGTATTTATAAGCCAATCTTTATTGGCTATGCCCATTAATTGGTTGTTTACCTAGTATATAATCTTTGGGGCGTATATTCATACTCCAATATTGGCATAAACCACTAACTTGTTAAAACTTCATTCTTGTCAACATTAATGATTGACATTCTTAAGCTCTTGATTATTTAGCTCACTTTGAACTTACGTTTCTACTTCTTTGATCTATTGTTCACTTTGAACATGCTACTTTTTTCATTCTTTCTTACTTTCTTTAAAGAATCTTTAGCATTAACAGGAGTAGATCATGCGAGCTAACATGAAATCCAGTGTCTCCCCCACACCAAAATGGGGTGGTTCACCGTTAAGGTGAACCAAGTCCAGTGTTTACCCCACACCGAAAAGGGGGTTTAACCGGCTAAAGTGAAACCAAGTCAGTGTCTTCCCCACACCGAAAAGAGGGGTTCATGGCTGAAGTGAATCGAATACTTTCCTGAGCATTAACCGACATAGATCATGTGAGATAAACATTAAATCCAGTGTCTCCCCCACACCGAAAAGAGGTGGTATTACCGGCCAAAGTGAAACCGAAACTACCTAGCATTCTTAGGTGGATTTCTCCACTAGCTAGTCCCTATGCTGGCAACGTAGTTCAAAGACTAGGAGAATTTCAGAGACCCTGGTCCACCTGGGTGGTGATCTCGTCTCATGAGGCTTACATGTGCTGGCACAAGCTCATTGCTAGTCTATCGGTGCTAAGCTCACATTTATCTTACTTTATATCTTTTAGAGTTGACTCAAACATTATGGAAGCCCGCTTCTAGTGTGAGGCTTACTTAACTCTATGGATGACTAGCCATCCCTTTCTTTGCTTGATGAATATGAACTTAAGTCTTACATTATCATCATGGTGCGAGTGAGACTTGTCTCACGGACTCTAGCACCCTCTTGAGTATCTTTGACGTAATCTTTTAAGTGTAAGTGAGGGATGTCTCACTTCCTTTAACAATCTATATAGGTGAATTTCATAACTTAAGCTTTTAGTTATTTCATCACTCACCTTAACTTGTTCAACGTTAATTGATAGTCTTGTACGATTCTTTATGAAAGTTATAAGGAGTCATTCAATGTTATTACGTTCACAACTTTGTGTGGATAGGGTATGTTGGGACTTGTCCGATTGATTATTGGCATACCCTATTTTATGAGTTCATTGATGTAGAGATTGGTATGACTTCACACATTTTGGGTGATAATATTTTGGACATAGTTTGTTAGCCAATTTGTTGGCATAAATCATAATTTCACTAGATACTTGTCATAATATAATCACTAGCCAATTCAAATACTTCATGAATACATTATAGTAATCTATCATGTTAAACAAACCAACTTTTAACCTTTGATTAGCCTATAAAAGTGTCACACCCGGATTGTGGAATCTGAATATAACCGGCATTGTTAACCTCTCAGAGGTCGCAGACTAGCCTCTTCTTAGCTTTTATCACAATCATACAGTTAAATTTGCGGATAATTTAAAACTTTTTAATTACTTATTGAAGTGTACATAGACTTCATACATATACTGCATAAGAGTGATATTCTAATGAGATCAAACTAAATCAACCATCTATTAAAGATTAAACAATCGAAACAGTTAATCATAATACTAATAATAGTTTCTCAATCGGCCTTATTACAACGCTTGAAAAAATGTTTGAAATGAAATGCTAGGGACTATCTCCACTATCTATGTCTAATGTACTAATCTAGAATAATAAATGTAGCATCCTCGAACTCAAGAGGACCTACCAAAGTCTGGAGATCGCTAATTAAAACCGCTTCGTCGAATCTTCAGTCTTCTCTAGAACATGTGCCTATAAAAATAGTAATAATATATGGGGTTAGTAAACACTTGTACTAAGTATGGGTGTATGCACATAAACACATAAGCACTATGCATGATCAAGGAAAGCTCTTCCTAAAGCAACATGTCATTTCTGAAAAGTTAAGTCACTTTACTTTTTTAAATCGTTATTTCTGATTCATGCTATGAATATGACATGTTATCATGCAATTAAGGCACACAAATCATTTTCAATATGAACATAAGACCTTGGAATCATGAACAAAATTTTAGAACAACTTAAACAAAACTGATGAAATTTGCTCCCTTAGGCCGAGAGCTCTCTTTCTAAGCCTAAGATTATTTTTCAGTCTTTTTTTCTTTCTGTTGTGTAGTTCAATGATCTCCTTTGATCGTATGTTTTACTTACAATATCAATGATTCATTGTAGTCCCATACCTACAACGAATCGAGTAAGTAATCCAAAGAATAATGAAATGATTTGGCTACCTTACTTACTCGTTATATTTTCCATTCTTATTAAATTGGGCATGAATGTATTTATAAGCCAATCTTTATTGGCTATGCCCATTATTTAATTATTTGCATAATATATAGATATTGGGAGCATATATTCATAATCCAATATTGTCATAAAACACTAACTTGTTAAAACTTCATTCTTATCAAACATTGATGATTGACATTCTTATGCTATTACTTACTTAGTTCACTACGAACTTACGTTTCTTATTCTTTGATCTGTTGTTCACTTTGAATTTGCTACTTTATTCTTTCTTACTCTCTTAAAGAATTCTTTAGCATTAGTAGATCATGCGAGCTAACATGAAATCCAGTGTCTCCCCCACACCGAAAAGGGGTGGTTCACCGGTTAAGGTGAACCAAGTTCTGTGTCTACCCCACACCGAAAAGGGGGCTTCACCGGCTAAAGTGAAACCAAGTCAGTGTCTTCCCCACACTGAAAAGAGGGGTTCACGGCTATAGTGAACCGAATACTTTCCTGGGATTTAACCGACATAGATCATGTGAGCTAAACATGAAATCCGTTGTCTTCCCCACACCAAAAAGAGGTGGAATCACCGGTCAAAGTGAAACCTACTGCATAGCATTCTTAGGTGGAGGCATCCACTAGCTAGTACCCCTATGCTGGCAAACATAGTTCGAAGATTAGGAGACATACGGAGACCCTAGTCCACCTGGGTGGTGATCTCGTCTCATGAGGCTTACATGTGCTGGCACAAGCTCATTGCTAGTCTATCATTGCTAAGCTCAGATCTACTCTATTATATTTTAGAGTTGACTCAAACATTATGGAAGCTTGCTTCCAATTATGAGGTTTACTTAACTCTATGGATGACTGGTCATTCCTTTCTTTACTTGATGAATATGAACTTAAGTCTTGCATTATCATCATGGTGCGAGTGAGACTTGTCTCACGGATTCTAGAACCCTCTTATGTGAGTATTTTTTACATAATCGATTAAGTGTATTTGAGACTTGTCTCACTTCTTTTAACACTCTATATTAGGTCAATTTCATAACTTAAGCTTTTAGTTATTTGGTTACTCACCTTAACTTGTACAACGTTAATTGATAGTCTTGTACGACTCTTTATGAAAGTTATAACTAATTATATAATACTATTACGTTCACAAGTTTATATGGATAGTGTATGTTGGGACTTGTCCCATTGATTGGCATACCATAAATTATGAGTTCATTGATGTAGAGATTAGTATGACTTTACATGATTTGGAAGTAATAGGATTGGACATAGTTTTGTTAGCCAGTTTGTTGGCATAAATCACAATTTCACTATATACTTGTCATAATATTATAACTAGCCAATTCAATTACTTCATAAATACATTATAGTAATCTAAAATGTTAACAAGTCAACTTTTAACCTTTGATTAGCCTATGAAACAATTCAATTAACAACTTATAACAATTTCATCTTCTCGAACACAAGTAGGCATTACAATATTTAACGTTCATGTAAACAACACCCTAAGTATGCGGATCTAACATGTAGGTTTTCATTTGACATATAAATCACTAAAAAATACACATAATAATCAGTTAGCACCACATACAAACACATGCATCGAGATTTACATCATACATACTACAAGAATCGGAAATCGGGAGAACTAAGGAGATGAACATGTGATTCGTTGGGAACAACCCTAGTTTTGATATTCTTGAAGTCAAAATGTTTGAAAAGCCTCTTGGAGAAAGAGTTTCAGGAGTGAAAACCCATACCTTACTGTAGAATTAAATCTACGAAGATCACCTCACAATTTGCACGAAAACCTTGAAGAATGCTTTAAATCGCCTAGGGTCTCTTACGTTTTCTCAATGCTTTTCGGTCTTAGGGTTTATGATGAATAACGTGAGTATAACTCTTTAGGAAATAAATTAACTAATTCAACTTAGACTATATAACTTAATTAAATTAGACCAATTAGCTAATTACCAAAACGCCCCTCCTAAATTGACTAAAAATAGGAGAACACTTGACTTAACCTAAATCTGGCAATTGCTTTGTGATTTTGGTTGTGACCAATTAAATTAAATAATTAAGTTGCTAATTTAATTAATTAAGTAACCTAGGGTAATTACTAAAGTACCCCTAAGTTGTTAGGACCATAACCAACCCTTTGGACCATCCTAGGTTAGGTACTAGGATGTTTCTTAGTTAGTTACTTGTCTTAATGTCACCCGATTAGGTCTTTCGTTGTCGTGTCCCTTAGTTACTTATTTTTGGTTTGTCCTAGATTAGTTAGTTAGTTAGGTCAGTTAGTTTGAGTCTAGGACCCGTTAGGGAGCTTGGCCCCACGTGGGCTGACCCTGACATGCGTCTGTCCCCAACCGCCCTAACCGAATCGGTTAGCTTGGTCCCCTTGGCCGGTTGCACATGTGCTTGGACATATTCTTGCACATGTGTTGCCATGTACTTCCCTAACTAACTATTCTGGAAGGTTCATTTGTAATGTTCACTTAATGTCCCAAGGATCCTCACTTTGTCCTTGGGCAGTGCTTAATCTACATGTTCATTTTAAATGGTTATGTGCTATGGTACTAGGCTTGACACTTGGATGCCTAGTACCTAATGCGTAAATATGAAGAATATGTGAAGAATATAGTTATTTTAGCTTAGGGTCTTCATTGCAGGTACAATTCCTAAACAAGCTTGGATTGGAACATTTGATATTGACGTATATTTTAATTTACTTGGGTATACATAGAAATTGGCTAACACCCTTAAGACAATATTCTCTAATATGCCCAATATTTCTCAATATTGGGCATTGGGATGCCTATGTACCCAATACGCATTCTTAAAAACCTACTAGGCTCTTCACTAGACATGTACATTTTCTGGAATGTTACATTATCCCTCCCTTAGGAACATTCGTCCCCGAATGACACTACACATCAATTGAATCTAAAGAGGGTATTTTCGAAAAAATACATTAACATACTTGAAACTTTACTCTCTGTGAATATCTGATTCACAACTTACTCTGGATGATGCACATTACTCTAAGCTTCTGAAGATTCTTATTTGAGATTGAGGAACTTCCTTCTCAATCTTACTTTAACTTAATGCACATCACACTCATGCAACACATAAATCACGCAAACGCTATACCAAAAACAGAACATGAATGCAAGTATGAACTCATATTAACTCATATAGTGCAAGTATAATACACACCGTTACGGACTTAGAACACCAAAAACCGCCTAATGCACTAAGATTTAGAGTCTTATTAACGAAATCGGACTTAGGAAGAGTATATCTAACCTTAAGAACTAAATAAGTGAGGGTAATGGGATCTCATATCGGCCTCGGCCTCCCATGTTGCTACCTCAACAAGGTGGTTCCTCCATAACACCTTCACGGTGGGAACCTCCTTGTTCCTCAGTCGCATCACTTGACGATCTAAAATTTCAATGGGAACCTCTTTGTAAGAAAGGTTCTCATCGACTCCTAACCCCTTAGATAACCTCTTGTTGGCTTTAAGATTGGAAACGTTTTTGCTTGTTGGATTTGAACCACACCCTTCACATTTTAATTCTAACTCATTTGGAAACTGAAACTTACTACCCTGTTTCGATAGTCTATGGTAGCATAACATCTATGAAGCCAATCCATACCCAAAATTATATCAAAATCAAGCATGGTTAATTCTATTAGGTCAGCAGGAGTAACTTTATTGAGAACAGTTATTGGGCAATCTCTATATACTCTTTCGGCCTTAATGTTGTCTCCTATGGGAGTACTAACTAGAAAAGGTTCATGCAATATCTCAGGAAGCAAGTCAAATTTACTAGCTACTAAAGGACTAACAAAAGACAAGGTAGATCCTGGATCTAATAATGCATAAACAGGAAAACATAAGACAAGCAAGTTATAAGTGACCACATCCGCGAACTTCTCTTGCTCCTCTCTTCCTTTCAACGCATTGAACGGTTTCTCTTGAGAGGTTCGACTGCAGCAGTAGGATTAGGCCTTGGCTGAGTATCTGCTGATTCTTTGCATTTGGGCAGTTCCTAACCACGTGCCCACTCTTACCGCACCCATAGCATCCATTAAAAACTTTCATGCACTCACCTCCATGCGAACGACCACACTTATCACACACCTTTCTATTACGCTGGGCATTTCCATCATTTCCCTCCTTGGCATTAGTGTTCTTAGGAGTAGGATTACCTGAGTGCTTGTGCCCCTTCTTGAACATGGGCCTATCCCGAACTCCAAACAAATTATTACCATTGCTCGTACCGGACTGATCCGAGGTCCTAGATTTCTTGATCTCTCGGTTTCTCTTTCTCCGACGACTCTCCTCAACCTGTTGTGTATGTAACATCAACCTACCCAGGTCCATGTTATCATGCATCATGGTTGCCCGACATTCCTCCTCCAAATCCACAGACACACCAGTCACAAACCTTCTCATCTCATCCCTGCTATTGGACACCAGAGAAGAAGCATATTTGGAAAGCTTAACAAACTTCATGGAGTATTCCTTGACTGACATACCTCCCTGTTGTAGGTTAATGAACTCATTAACCTTAGCCTCTCTCTGCTCTCTAGGAAAGAATCTCTCCAGGAATGCAGTCTTGAGAACGTCCCAAGTGATGGGGACTTCTCCTGGTTCTTAACCATCTCCCCACATCATGTGCCACACCTTAGCCACATCTTTGTGTTGGTAAGCAGCCAACTCAGTCTTTTCCTCTTCTCTAACACCCATAACACATAGAATCTTATGAACCTCATCCACAAACTCTTGAGGATCCTCATTGGTCTTGGAACCATAGTAGACTGGAGGATTCATTCTGGTAAAATCCCTCTGTCTACTAGCCATGGTGCTAGCATGATGGTTCTCCCTAGGAGCGCCCTCTCTAGTGGCTTGGGCCGTGATGGCATGTGCCTGCACAGTGATGGATTGGGCCATCTGAAACAGTTCCGCCCTCACTTCTCCATCCTTCATCGCAACTGGGTTGACAGGCACTTGTACTTCAACAGCTGGGGCTTGAGGAGGAGCTTGGTTGCCCCCAGCCGTTGCTCCTTCGACTCTTTTGCCTGAGTTTCTTCTTTTTTTCATTTTCTAAACGTACACACAAGAAGGAAGTTAGATTCTAGAATGACACAAAATTTCAAAGCTCTAGACCGCACGATAAAGAGTAGAAGAAGGGAAAATTCCTAATAACACAAAGACTCTAAGTCATGATTGTGGTGCACTTCATAACCATAATTTAGAAACTACGCAACGTGGTTGTGTTGAGCCTTAGTTCCTTGGTAATTTAACCTCATGCTCTGATACCAAGTTTGTCACACCCGGATTCTGGAATCCGAATATAACCGGCGTCGTTAACCTCTCAGAGGTCGCAGACAAGCCTCTTCTTAGCTTTCATCACAATTATACAGTTAAATTCGCAGAAAATTTAAAACTTTTTAATTACTTATTGAAGTGTACATAGACTTCATATATACTGCATAAGAGTGATATTCTAATGAGATCAAACTAAATCAACCATCTATTAAAGATTAAACAATTGAAATAGATAATCATAATAATAATAATAGTTTTCCAATCGTCCTTATTACAACGCTTGAACAAATGTTTGAAATGAAACGCTAGGGACTATCTCCACTATCTATGTCTAATGTACTAAGCTAGAATAATAAATGTAGCATCCTCGAACTCAAGAGGACCTACCAAAGTATGGAGATCGCTAATTCAAACGACTTCGTCGAATCTTCAGTCTTCTCTAGAACCTGTGCCTACAAAAATAGTAATAATATATGGGGTTAGTACACACTTGTACTAAGTATGGGTGTATGCACATAAACACATAAGCAGTATGCATGATCAAGGAAAGCTCTTCCTAAAGCAACATGTCGTTTCTGAAAAGTTAAGTCACTTTACTTTCTTAAATCGTTATTTCTGATTCATGCTATGAATATGACATGTTCTCATGCAATTAAGGCACACAACTCATTTTCTATATAAACATAAGACCTTGGAATCATGAACATAATTTCAGAACAACTTAAACAAAACTTATGAAATTTGCTCCCTTAGGCCGAGAGCTCTCTTTCTTAGCCTACGATTATTTTTCAGGGTTTTCTTCTTTCTGTTGTGTAGTTCAATGATCTCCTTTGATCCTATGTTTTACTTACAATAGCAATGATTCATTGTAGTCCCATACCTACAACGAATCGAGTAAGTAATCCAAAGACTAATGAAGTGATTTGGCTACCTTACTTACTCGTTATATTTTCCATTCTTATTAAATTGGGCATGAATGTATTTATAAGTCAATCTTTATTGGCTATGCCCATTATTTGATTATTTGCATAATATATAGATCTTGGGCGCATATATTCATACTCCAATATTGTCATAAAACACTAACTTGCTAAAACTTCATTCTTATCAAACATTGATAATTGACATTCTTAAGCTATTACTTACTTAGTTCACTACGAACTTACTTTTCTTCTTCTTTGATCTGTTGTTCACTTTGAACATGCTACTTTATTCTTTCTTACTCTCTTAAAGAATTCTTTTGCATTAACGGAAGTAGATCATGCGAGCTAACATGAAATCCAGTGTCTCCCCCACACCGAAAAGTGGTGGTTCACCGGTTAAGGTGAACAAGGTTCTGTGTCTACCCCACACCTAAAAGGGGTTTCACCGGCTAAATGAAACCAAGTCAGTGTCTTCCCCACACCAAAAAAGAGGGGTTCACGTCTATAGTGAACCGGATACTTTCCTGAGCTTTAACCAGACATAGATCATGTGAGCTAAACATGAAATCCGGTGTCTTCTCCACACCTAAAAGAGGTGGAATCGCCGGCCAAAGTGAAACCTACTGCCTAGCATTCTTAGGTGAAGGCATCCACTAGCTAGTACCCCTATGCTGGCAAACATAGTTCGAAGACTAGGAGACATACGGTGACCCTAGTCCACCTGGGTGGTGATCTCGTCTCATGAGGCTTACATGTGCTGGCACAATCTCATTGCTAGTCTATCAGTGCTAAGCTCAGATCTATTTTACTCTATTATCTTTTAGAGTTGACTCAAACATTATGGAAGCTTGCTTCTAGTTATGAGGTTTAATTAACTCTATGGATGGCTAGTCATCCCTTTCTTTACTTGATGAATATGAACTTAAGTCTTGCATTATCATCATGCTGCGAATGAGACTTGTCTCACGGATTCTAGCACCCTCTTATGTGAGTATTTTTTACATAATCGATTAAGTGTATTTGAGACTTGTCTCACTTCTTTTAACACTCTATATTAGGTCAATTTCATAACTTAAGCTTTTAGTTATTTCGTTACTCACCTTAACTTGTACAACATTAATTGATAGTCTTGTACGATTCTTTATGAAAGTTATAACTACTTATACAATACTATTATGTTCACAAGTTTATATGGATAGGGTAAGTTTGGACTTGTCCAATTGATTGGCACTCCCAATGTTATGAGTTCATTGATGTGGAGATTAGTATGACTTTACATGATTTGGAAGTAATATGATTGGACATAGTTTTGTTAGCCAATTTGTTGGCATAAATCACAATTTCACTATATACTTGTCATAATATTATCACTAGCCAATTCAATTACTTCATAAATACATTATAGTAATCTAAAATGTTAACAAACCAACTTTTAACCTTTGATTAGCCTATGAACAACTTATAACAATTTTATCTTCTCGAACACAAGTAGGCATTACAACATTTAACGTTCATGTAAGCAACACCCTAAGTACGGATCTAACATGTAGGTTTTCATTCGACATATAAATCACTAAAACATACATATAATAATCAGTTAGCACCAGATACAAACACATGCATCGAGATTTACATCATACATACTACAAGAATCGGAAATCGGGAGAACTAGGGAGATGAACATGCGATTTTTTGGGAACAACCCTAGTTTCGATATTCTTGAAGTCAAAACATTTGAAAAACCTCTTGGAGAAAGAATTCCTGGAGAGAAAACCCATACCTTACTGTAGAGTTAAATCTACGAAGATCACCTCGCAATTTGCACGAAAACCTTGAAGAATGCTTGAAATCGCGTAGGGTCTCTTACGTTTTCCCAATGCTTTTCGGTCTTAGGGTTTATGATGAATAACGTGAGTCTAAGTCTTTAGGAACTGAATATTAAATAATTCAACATAGACTATATAACTTAAGTAAATTAGACCAATTATCTAATTACCAAAACGCCCCTCCTAAATTGACTAAAAATAGGAGAACACTTGACTTAACTGAAATCTGGAAATTGCTTAGTGGTTTCGGTTTTGACCAATTAAATTAATTAATTAAGTTGCTAATTTAATTAACTAAGTAACCTAGGGTAATTACTAAAGTACTTCTAAGTTGTTAGGACCGTACCAACCCTTTGGACCATCCTAGGCTAGGTACTAGGATGTCTCTTAGTTAGTTACTTGTCTTAATGTCACCCGATTAGGTCTTAGGTTGTTGGGTCCCTTAGTTAGTTATTTTTGGTTTGTCCTAGGTTAGTTAGTTAGTTAGGTCAGTTAGTTAGAGTCTAGGACCGGTTAGGGAGCTTGGCCCCATGTGTGCTGACCCGGACGCGCGCCTGTCCCCAACAGCTCTAACCGAATCGGTTAGTTTGGTCCCTTGGCCGGTTGCACATGTGCTTACACATGTGTTTCCGTCAACTTTCCTGACTAACTATTCTGGCAGGTTCATTTGGAATGTTCTCTTATTGTCCCAAGGATCTTCACTATGTCCTTAGCACTGCTTAATCTACATGATCATTTTAAATGGTTATGTGCTATGGTACTAGGCTTGACACTTGGATGCCTAGTACCTAATGCGTGAATATGAAGATTATGTGAAGAATATAGTTATTTTATCTTAGGGTCTTCATTGCAGGTACAATTTCTAAACAAGCTTGGATTGGAACATTTGATATTGACGTATATTTTAATTCACTTGTGAATACATAGAAATTGGCTAACACCCTTAAGCCAATATTCTCTAATATGCCCAATATTTCTCAATATTGGGCATTGAGATGCCTATGTTCCCCAATACGCATTCTTAAAAACCTATTAGGCTCTTCAATAGACATGTATATTTTCTGGAATGTTACAACCATAACCCTAAACCCCAAGCCCAAAATATTAAAACCCAAACATTAAGCACTAAACCATTGATATTAAACCACAAATCCTAAACCCAAAACCCAAAAACCTACAAAACCCCAAAACCCTAACCTAACCCTAACCATAACCTTAAACCTAACCCTAACCCTAAATCATTAATCCGAAACCCTAAGCCCAAAATACAAAAATTCAAACATTAAATACTAAACCATAGATTTTAAACCTCAAATGTTAAACCCTAAATCATACAACCTAAAATAACCTACACCCTAACCCTAATCCTAACCTTAACCCTAACCCTAAACCCTAAGTCAAAAAAAAAATCCAAAAATAACCTTAAGTCCAAAATACGAAAACCCAAACATTAAACACTAAAACGTAGATTTTAAACCTTAAATCCAAAACCACAGACCTAAAACCAAAATAAAACCTGAACCCTAACCCCAATCCTAACACAAACCCCAAACCTAACCTTAACCCTAACCCTAACCCTAAACTATTAACCCAAAAACCCAAGCCCCAAATACCAAAACCCAAACACTAAACACTATACCATAGATTTTAAACCAAAAATCCTAAACCCCAAAACCTAAAACCTAAAAAAAACTTAAACCCTAACCCTAACCCTATCCCTAACCCTATCCCTAACCCTAACCCTAACCCTAAACCCTAAACCCAAAGCCCAAATACCAAAACCCTAACATTAAACACTAAACTATAGATATTACAACTCAAATCCTTAACCCCAAACCCTAAAACCTAAAAAACAATCTAAACCCTAACCCTAACCCTAACATTACCATAAACCCTAAACCCCAAGCCCAAAATATCAAAACACAAACATTAAACACTAAACCATTGATATTAAACCTCAAATTCTAAACACTAAACCCAAAACCCTAAAAAAACAAAACCCTAGCCCTAACCCTAACCGTAACCTTAACCCTTACCCTCACCCTCACGCTACACCATAAACCCAAAACCCTAACACCAAAATACCAAAATGCAAACATTAAATACTAAAGCATAGATTTTAAACCTCAAATGCTAAACCCTGAACCATAAAACCTAAAAAAAACTACACCCTAACCCTAACCCTAACCCAAACCCTAAACACTTAACCCTAAGTCCAAAAGAACCCTAAGTCCAAAATACGAAAACCCAAACATTAAACACTAAACTATAGATTTAAAACCTCAAATCCTAAACCACAAACCCTAAAACCTAAACAAAAACTAAACCCTAACCCTAACCCTTACCTTAACCCTAACCCTAACCTTAAACCGTTAACCCGAAACCCCAAGCCAAAAATACCAAAACCCAAACATTAAACACTAAACCATATATTTAAAACGAAAAATCCTAAACCCCAAAACCTTAAACCTAAAAAAAACTAAACCCTACCTTACCCTATCCCTAACACGAACCCTAACCCTAAACCTATCCTTAATCCTAACCCTAAACCCTAAACCCAAAGCCCAAAATACCAAAACCCTAACATTAAAACTAAACCATAGATATTACAACTCAAATCCTTAGGCCCAACCCTAAAACATAACAAAACAACCTAAATCCTAACCATAAACCTATCATAAACCCTAAACCCCAAGCCCAAGATACAGAAACCCAAACATTAAACACTAGACCATTGATATTAAACATCAAATCCTAAACCCAAAACCCAAAAACCTAAAAAAAACTAAAATTCTAACCCTAACCCTAACCCTAACCTTAACCCTAACTTAACCATAAACCATAAACCCAAAACCCTAAGCCCAAAATACCAAAACTCAAACATTAAATACTAAACAATTGATTTTAAACATCAAATGCTAAACCCTGAACCATAAAACCTAGAAAAAACCTACACCCTAACCCTAATTCTAACCCTAACCCTAAACCCTAAACCCTATGTCCAAAATACGAAAACCCAAACATTAAACACTAAACCATGATTTTGAACCTCAAATCCTAAACCACAAACCCTAAAACCTAAATCCTAACCCTAACCCTAACCCTAAGCTTAACATTACCCTAACCCAAAATCATTAACCCGAAACCCAAGCCCAAAATACAAAAAACCAAATATTAAACCGTAAACCATAGATTTTAAACAAAAAATCCTAAACACCAAAATACCAAAACCCAAAAATTAAACACTAAACCATTGATATTAAATGTCAAATCCTGAACCCTAAACCCAAAAACCTAAAAAAAAACCTAACCCTAACCCTAACCCTAATAATAACCTTAACCCTAACCATAACATTAAACCATAAACCCGAAACCTTAAGACCAAAATACCAAAACCCAAACATTAAATACTAAATCATATATTTTAAGCCTCAAATGCCAAACCCTGAAAAATAAAACCTAAAAAAACCTACACCCTAACCCTAATCCTAACTCTAACCCTAACCCTAAACCCTAAGTCCAAAATACGAAAACCCTATGTCTAAAATATAAAAATTCAAATATTAAACACTAAACCATATATTCAAAACAAAAAATCCTAAACCCTAAAACCCAAAACCCAAAAAAACTCTAAACTCTAACCCTAACACTATCCCTAACATGAACCTTCGCCGTAACCCTATCCTTAACCCTAACCCTAAACCCTAAATCTAAACCCGAAGCCCAAAATACCAAAACCCTAACAGTAAACACTAAAACATAGATATTACAACTCAAATCCTTAACCCCAAACCCTAGAACCTACAAAACAACCTAAATCCAAACCCCAACCCTAAACCTATACCCTAGACCCTAAACCCTAAGTCCAAAATACGAAAACCCTAAGTTCAAAAATACTAAAACCAAAACATTAAACACTAAATCATAGATTTTAAACCTCAAATCTTAAACCACAAACTCTAAATCTAAAAAAAAAACTAAACCCTAAACCTATTCCTAGCCCTAACCTTAACCCTAAGAAACCCCAAGCCCAAAATACCAAAATCCAAACATTAAACACTAAACCATAGATTTTAAAACGAAAATCCTAAACCCCAAAACCCATAACCTAAAAAAAACCTAAACCCTATCCCTAACCCTAACCCTAACCCTAACCCTATTCTTAACCCTAACCCTAAACCCAATGACCAAAGTACCAAAACCCAAACATTGAACACTAAACCATATATATTACAACTCAAGTCCTTAACCCCAAACATTAAATCCTAAAAAACAACATAAACCCTAACCCTAACCCTAACATTAACCCTAACCCTAACCCTACCATAAACCCTAAACCCCAAGCCCAAAATACCAAAACACAAACATTAAACACTAAACCATTGATATTAAACCGCAAATCCTAAACCCTAAACAAAAAAATCTACAAAAAAAACTAACCCTAACCTTAACCCTAACCCTAACCCTAAACAAAAAACCCAAAACCCTAAGCCCAAAAAAGAAAAACCAAATATTAAATACTAAACCATAGATTTTAAACCTCAAATGCTAAATGCTGAACCATAAAACCTAAAAAAACCTACATCCTAACCCTAATCCTAACCCTAACCCTAAGTCCAAAAAAAAAACCTAAGTCCAAAATATAAAAACCCAAACATTAAACACTAAACTATAGATTTTAAACCTCACATCCTAAATCACAAACCCTAAACGTAAAAAATCTAAACCCTAACCCTAACCCTAACCAAATCCCTAACCCTAACCCTAACCCTAACCCTAAGGTGTAGTTTTTTTTAGGTTTTATGGTTTAGGGTTTAGTATTTGAGGTTTAAAATCAATGATTTAGTATTTAATGTTTGGGTTTTTGTGTTTGGTTTCTATTATGGTTTATGGTTAGGGTTAGGGTTAAGGTTAGGGTTAGAGTTAGGGTTAGGGTTTTTGTTTTTTAGGTTTTTTGGTTTAGGGTTTAGGATTGAGGTTTAATATCAATGGGTTAGTGTTTAATTTTTGGGTTTTGGTATTATGGGCTTGGGGTTTAGGATTTATGGTAGGGTTATGGTTAGGGTTAATGTTAGGGTTAGGGTTAAGGTTTAGGTTGTTTTTTAGGTTTAGGGTTTGGGGTAAAGGATTTGAGTTGTAATATCGATAGTTTAGTGTTTAATGTTAGGGTTTTGGTATTTTAGGCATTGGGTTTAGGATTTAGGGTTTAGGGTTAGGGTTAGGGTTAGGGTTTAGGTTTTTTTTTGAGGTTTATGATTTTGTGTTTAAGATCTACGGTTTAGTGTTTAATTTTTTTTTTTTCTAAAGTTAAAAGATAAATTCAACAATATCTAGCACACTGAGTCCTCTACTAAGATAAATATATTCATGCACACATGACAGCTAATAACAAAGATAAAACTGACTTAGAAGGCATTGTTATCTCTAGCTTGACAACCATATCCCCCACCATATTCGCCACCACCACCACCACCACTACCATATCCGCCACTTTTAGGGGCACGCTCTTGGTCTAAATTAACACGGATAATCCTTTCATGGATTTACTGGACGCCAATTGCGTTCATAGCCTCTTTTGCACAATCTTCATCTCATAAGTTCACAAATCCTCTTTTGTGCTTGGGGTTTCGGGTTAATGGTTTAGGGTTAGGGTTAGGGTTAGGGTTAAGAAGGTTAGGGTTACTGTTTAGTTTAGGATTAGGGTTAGGGTTTAGTTTTTTTTTGTTTTAGGGTTTGTGATTTAGGATTTGAGGTTTAAAATCTATGGTTTAGTGTTTAATGTCTGGGTTTTTGTATTTTGGACTTAGGGTTTGTTTTGGACTTAGCGTTTAGGGTTTAGGGATTAGGGTTAGAATTAGGGTTAGGGTGTAGGATTTTTGTAGGTTTTATGGTTCAGGGTTTATAATTTGAGGTTTAAAATCTATGGTTTAGTATTTAATGTTTGGGTTTTGGTATTTTGGGCTTAAGGTTTAGGGTTTATGGTTTAGGTTAGGGTTAGGGTTAAGGTTAGGGTTAGGGCTAAGGTTAGGTTAGTTTTTTTTTTTTTTAGGTTTTTGGGTTAAGGGTTTAGGATTTGAGGTTTAATATCAATGGTTTAGTGTTCAATGTTTGGGTTTTGGTATTTTGGGCTTGGGGTTTAGGGTTTTTGGTAGGGTTAGGTTAGGGTTAATGTTAGGGTTAGGGTTAGGGTTTAGGTTGTTTTTTAGGTTTTAGGGTTTGGTGTTAAGGATTTGAGTTGTAATATCGATGTTTTTTTTGTTGAACTACCCTTGGAGGGGTAGGGTCTGAGCAACACCCCCATGCCTTATCATTAATAAAAGCAAAAAGTAAGGGGGGGGCATAAACCTTACCTCCGATCCTATGATGGTTCAGTAGTCAATCTTCCAAAAGGAAAGTCGACTCATACCCTTACATAAAAAAGATAAAACCAAGAAAATAAGCACCTAAAAGAGAGGACTCCTCTCGATACAAAGAAACAAGGAATCATAAATAAGGGAGACTCTCCCCTTACAACATAAAGGAAAAACAAACTAACTAAACCTATTAAAGAAAGCTATAATTCTGTAATTAAAGAATTATAGCTATGTTGAAGAGGTTACATCAATCTCATGGAGGTACTTTGATCCTCTTGATCTTCCTTCTTCTGAAATTTGCCATCTCCATCATGTCCAATAGTTGATATGCTCTTTCTTCCTTTGGTAGATGTTGGCTGTTGAAGTATACCTGAGGGGTATTAATTTTGTGGCTATGTTTTGACAGTGAATCAGCAACAAAATTTGCCTGCCTGAATGTATGTTTGCACCAAAAAAGTTGAGTCTGTCTGATGAGTCCTTGAAGCTGTTGTACCTGTGCTTGAATGTTCCATGGAGGTTTTGCTTTGAGCATGATACAATCCACTAAGAGCTGTGAATCCACCTCCAAGACTACGTTATTGTAGCCTAGTTGTATTTCCCAGCTCATGCCAAATATGGCTGCTCCTATTTCTGCTTGGTTGTTGGTTCCCTCCCCTAAAGGTGTGGCAAAGGCTAGGGTTATTTCACCATTGTGTTGTCTGATAATACCTCCAGCCCCTATTTTTCCGGGATTACTTAGAGCACTACCATCAGTATTCAACTTCACCAATTGCTCATAAGGTCTTTTCCAGGAAACCATAGTGACTTTAGTGTCATGAAAACATCTCTCTGCTACGCTGATCAAATCCTTCCACTTAGAGGGCCACTTGATACAAGGGAAAGTGGTACTCAAAAGTTTGTAATTATCTTTGTAAACTGCGTATTTTACTCGAGTGACATTAGACTGTTTTCCTCCATATTTCCTAGCACACCTGTTCTTCCATAAATTCCAACAAATGAAAATAGGAGTGGCACGAAGGATGAGCGTGTGAGCCTCATTGTTGTGCTTGGTTGACCACCATATCATAATACGATGAGTAAGGGAGGTGTGTTCTGTTTTAATCCCAGCCTGTACTGCAAAAAATCTCCACACAAGTGTTGCAAATTGACATGTGTTGAAAATATGATCGATAGTATCCCATGCAGGTCTGCTGCAACAAAAATAATTGACTGGTTCACTGCCAAAGCTGGTAATTTTTTTATTTGTAGGAAGCTTTCATTTTAATGCTCTCCACAAAAAAAAGAGCATTTAAAAGGAATGTTTTTATGCCAAATAAAGGTATAAAATTGGATCTTGCTTCTCTTTTCCATGATGTCATTCCATGCAGAGGAGCAAGTGAAATTCCCATCAGAACTTAGCTTCCAAACAGCTTGATGAGGGACCCCTTGTTGAAACTGGATTTGAGTTTCCAGTATAGTAGCAACCATACTATGTGGGGCCTGATGCAACACCATTTCCATGTTCTACTGTCCATCAATGAGAATTGAGCAATTGTGGAGTTGTTGAGTCTATACCTGTAAATAGATAAATTAGCTAGAGGACCAGTTCCCAACCAATTATCCACCAAAAATAACAAGTTCTTGAATTTATCTTCCAATGAATATGTTCCTCAACCTTCAGTTTGATGTGTATGAGGTTTTCCAGATCAAAGATTCACAGTGTCCCATTTTTTGCTGATAGGTTTCGATCTCTTACAATATTTAGCTCTCAAGAGCTCCCTCGAAAGAGTGTGTTTTGATCTAAAGGTCAACCATTGTTTGTATTGGAATGGTGTACATACATCCTGCAATTTTTCTCATCCCCACACCTCCCTCCTCATAAGAGAAGCTAAGGTTCCTCCAAGATGACCAATGGTATTTTTTCTTATCATTGTTTCAGCCCCAGAAGAAGTCGGCCATAAGACACTCAATCTTCTTCGTGACTGTAAAAGGAGGGGTGATAGCAGATATCAGGTGTATGGGTAGAGATTGTAGCACATGTTTGACTCGAATGGCTCTTCCTCCATAACTCAAAATCTTGGATTTCCAGCCAGTGATTTTGTTAATCACTTTGTTGATCTAGTCTGAAAATAGATGATCCTTGGTCTTCCAGAATATATAGGGCATCCCAGATAAGTAATGATTCCCTCTTTTTGCCTGAAACCAGTAATTCTCTTAATTCTATCCCTAGTGCTATTGAAAGCATTAGAGTGAATCAAGAAGTGTCTTTTATCTTTGTTAACCTTCTGTCCAAAAGTCTCTTCATACACATTCAAAGTATGCATAATCAATTCCAGAGATTTTACCCTTCTAGAAGTGAATATAATAATGTCGTCTGCAAAGCTCAGATGATTAATCTGGGGCCCTATCCTCTCCATAAAGAACCCATGATAATTGGGGTTGCTATGGAGTCTGTTGAGGGATCTAGATAAAACTTCCGCACCTAAAATAAATAGGGCAGGTGAAAGGGGGTCTCCTTGCTTTAAACCTCTAGTAGAATGGAAAAAACCATGTCTTTTTCCATTGACAATGATGGAGTACCAATTATTATCGATGATCCTCCACACCATGTCAATGAAGATCTCATCAAAGACCATCTTCCTTAGAAAAATGCAAATATAAGACCAATAGACCCTATCGTAATGCTTTGGCCATATCCAACTTAATGACCACATTACTACCAATGTTGGGTTTCTTGATCTGATGGATAATTTGCTGAGCCAGCTTGATGTTTTCTGTAATGCTTCAACCTTTGACAAATCATGATTGATTGAGAAAAATCAGGTTGGGTAGAATAGGCCCCAATCTCAGACTCAACAACTTCGAAATGATTTTTCTAGTGAAGTTGCTTAAACTAATTGGTCTGAACTCAGAAAGTTTTACTGGGATTGCTTACTTTGGGAATAATCACAATACAAGAGTGGGAAAAATACTTAAGGATATATTGTCCATCGAAGAATGCCAGAATGACTTTCAAGAGATCATGCTTGATAATGTTCCAGCACTTCTGAGAAAAATATCATTCGTACCATCTGGTCCTGCAGCAGAGTTGGGATTCATGGACAAAAACACAACTTTGAGATCCTCCATGGTAGGTGTATCAATGAGTGTATCATTCTGCTCTTGGTTCATCATTCTGGGGATGCAATCAAGAGGGCCTTCATTGATGATTTTATCCTCTCCTGTGAAGAGCTCTTGAAAATGTTCACATGCTGCTTTTGCAATGTTCTCATCTCCCTGTAACCATTCCCCATCATCTCCTCGAATTCAGTGTATAAGAAGTCTCCTTCTCCTCCCTCTCATCAGAGAATAGAAATATTTTGTGTTACTGTCTCCATCTCTAAACCATTGGAGTTGAGTTTTCTGCTTTATAATAGAATCCTCTAGTTTCGGGAATTTGATATACTCTGCATTGAGTTCATGGAGTGCGATTCTGTTCTCATCAGTGTTGTTTTATATAAAGGCTTCTTCAGCAATTTTAACTTTGCCTTCATATTCTTTGACTTCGCTAAAAATATCACCAAATTCCCTTCTAGACCAGGCACTAAGAGTGTTTTCTAGTCTTTTGAGCTTCTGATGAAATCTCCACAGACTGCACATATTGTTACCTTCCACTTCCCTTTCCCAACAAGCCTGAACAATGTCTAATAAATTAGCTTGATCAGCCAAGCAGTTTAGGAATTTGAAGTACTTAATATGTCCTCACTTGTATCCTTCATCTCCATTAGTAGAGGACAATGGTCAGAACCAACAGAAGGGAGATAAATAACATTGCTTTGAGGCATAGTTTCCATCCAAGAATCATTGATCATTGCCCTATCAAGTCTTTTCCAGATCCTGCAATGTATACCTCTTTTCTTGCACCATGTATATTTTTGGCCACTGAAACCAAGATCCATCAGACCACAAGCTTCTATCACTGAAATGAATTCCAAACTTTTTCTGATATTATAAGGCACTTCCCCTAGCTTTTCTTCAATGGATATGATCACATTAAAATAACCCACTACACACCAAGGGGAATTTGTGTGTGTAGTAGTCTGATGCAGTAATCTCTCCCACATATTAGTATGAAGATCATTATGAGTAATTTCGGAAGTTACCTACTGCTCATCCTCCTCTAGCACATTACAGACAACATCCAAATTCCAAAAAATCCAGCTTTTTCCATTGGAGTTACTCATAGCATGCTCCGTAGCAAGTTGCTGTTTGAAACTCTAAATTTGAGTACTATCTGAGAACGACTCCAAGATGGTTATTATAGAGATGTGATACATCTTTCTGAGAATTTAAAGTGTTTCCATAAATCCTTGGGTGTTAATCCCCCTTACAGTCCATACGATTGTACTAATCATTGGGTGGATTTGGATGTAAAGAGCCTTGTGTTTGGTCTGCAAGCAGTGACAAAGCAGTGACAGTATTGATGTCTTGATTCTTGAAATGTAATTTTTTTCTGATGAAATCCTCTTGGAGATAGACCTTGTTTGTCAACCATTTGGTGAATATCATCATCTAAATTTTGATCATTGTGAGGACTAAAATCTTGTATCAAGGCCTCACTAGTTTCAGCATTTTCATCCGGATCTTGTATAGATTGATTTTCCACATCTACTTCATCTTCTGAATTGAATGGATCATATTCATCTATAACTGGAACCATATTAGTGTGACACACTTGATTCATTTTGTTCGGAGGAACATTATGAGGAGGAGTCATATACTGAGTCTGGAGAGGAGTGATATTCATTGTTTGATTATCATCAACCATAATGAATTTTTTGCACACTTCTTCATTCTTATCCTGATCCACTTTTTGATTATTTTCTTGCTATTTACTTTGTCTCTTTTTTTCAGCATCTCTCTTTTGCTTACTAGGCTTGTTTTTGCTCTTTGGAGTATTTCCTTGGTTGCTAGTGATTACATTATTTCCCATATCTTTTGCCATAGTTCCCCTGTTCTGGTTCTCAATATTCATTGTCTTGCTTTGCTGTTGATCTTAGTTCTTTTTTGTCTCACTTTTGTTTTTTTTCTCTGTCTGCTTTTGTTGTTGTACCTTCTGATTTCTTGACCTGTGCTATTGATTTTTTGTGGTAGCAGGGAATTTAGGGTCAAGATATGGTCAATGTTTGAACCCTGATGCGGCAAAATCCCCCCTTTGGACACCCCTTCCTGCAAGTTCGTAGGGTTCTCTTGACATCCCCCATCCACACCTCCAATAGCTTCATCAACATTACAAACATAATCAATATGGGGTTGTTGGGGTTTGGTAATATTTGAGTCAATACCTGTGGTCTTCCTTCTTTATTCTTGTGATATACCATTACGGTCTATATGCTTATTTTTATAACCTTGATTTTTGAGACCTGCTTCTGGGACAGCCTGTGTATTGGTGACTGCATTGCTATTTGGTTGAACAATTTCCTCTCCTTTGCTGTTGTTGGTTTTTTCCTGTGCATCAAGGTCAATAAAATTATTGTAAGGATTGATACCATACCTACCTGAGTGTTGTTTCGTTGTTCCCCTTGTTGTTGGTTTCTTTGTTTTGATGCTTGTTGGTTGTTGCTCTTTTCTTTTTGTGTTTTCCATTGTTCTTCTTCTGAGTTTGGTCTTGCTTGTTGTTATTTTTGGATTCCAGAGATGTTTTCATTGGTTCCTACCTTGCTTCCTTTCCTTTGTGAGTGGTTTGTTGAATTTCTTTGTTGCCTTTTTCCTTGGTATTTTTATCCTTATGCCCAGCTGTTGTTTCCTTTCTTTTCTTTTGATCTTCCTCTCTTGTTTGATGGTTCATTCACTCTCGAGGTGACCTTGGTATTGATAGTAAGAACAATAATCTGGGATTTCCTCATTCTTAACCTTTTGACATTTCCCATCAGTGATATCCTCACCCTATATCCTAACCAAACATGAAGTGGTCTTTCATTAGTGAGGTCTATTTGAATCTTGACTCTGGCTTGACTCCCTCTTGTTTTTTATAGAGAAGCTAAATCCAGGTATAGAACTTTTCCAACAGAAGAGAGAAGAGAACATTCCTATAACATAGTCCAAGTTGTACATATGCCAAGGTAACTCAGGCAAAGACACCCACACAGGCACTATAGGAGTCTCAATTTCAGGTTTAAAAAATGGTGTCCATGTTTGTATTCTCATGAGTTGTCCTGCTATACTCATCCTTTGCTTCGCCCAGACCACGTTGTAGTCAAGCTCATTATCCAAGTCTATGTAAACATGTCTCGAATTAAAATGAGCAATCTTAACCCACCCACCCACCCCCCGGACAACTGAGTTTGCACAATAAAGCTCTTTCTTAGAATTTCCATTCTAGGCATAGTATTGGTAAATTTCCCAATAAGAGTGAATTTACAAGTATCAGCTAAAAGACCCAAAATTTCCTCTTTCATAAACAATACAGCTGGTAAGCCTTGTTTAGTTGTCAACATAGGTGGAATCAATTTGATATGGGTCTTACTTTTGGCGTGATTTTGTCTTAGCTTAGCAGCATATGATTGTATCACAATATATGGAGCTGGTTCTGAGTTGGAGTCTTTTTTGGGTTGATTGGGATGAGATATTTCCTGGCTTACATTTGTAGGAGTATTTTTGTTGTTGATATTATTCCGCTGATTCTGGTTATGCTGTTCAAAATTATTAGTGACTTTGGAATAGTTGTTACCTGACTATTTTTGGCCGAGATTTGGATTGTTAGGAGGTTGGTGCTATTGTTTATACTTGGCTTGCCAAATCTGATTTTTGCCATGATTTTACTCCTTATATTGTACTGTAGCTGTTCTGAATTTCCCTTACTATTGACTTGATGATTTTCCTCTCCCTTTTTCGTTAAGTTCTAGGGTTGTTCTCGTTGCCTGTGTTCATGCGTGGTGGGGATATTGTCTTCCTTTTGTGATCTCTTTTGTTGGTTTTCTCTTTCACCTGTGTTGTGTGCTTGAATAACTGCATATTTAAGTTAATGTACTCTTTATTCGAATTAGGAAGCGTACCTTGGTCTGTTGCATTGTTGAGTAGTTCTTTGATTACTTTTTGACGTCTGATAGAGGAGTTGTGTTCAAAAGTCATGGTGTCAATCCCAAAAGAGAACGTCTGGGATCTCAAACTTTTAATACGACCATGGAGGTCGTTCATTTTAGCTTGGTGAAGACCTTCCTGTCCGACATTTACACTCTCTTTTCCCCTGTAATAGGTGAGTTTGCATTCCCCCATCTACGCGACTTTACCTGATTTCCAGACGTTGTGGGCACATTTTATTTGCTGACGATTCACTCATCCAAACCTGTTGAAATTGCTGTGAGATATTCCCTAAGCTGTGGGGAGTAATCCCAGATATTGACTCCTCTTAAAATTGCTCCGGGCTTCCTCGATTTTGAGGTTACAACAATGGCAATTCTGAGGCATTTTCAGAGAATTCATATTTTGGGGATTTTCAGTTTGTACTGTGGTATTCCTTTGGAACTGACTTGTAGATATTTCTTCCTCAGATAAATTTGATTCCCCATTCACCTGTGATCGATTATCTTCATGATAATCTAGGGAAATAAAATTGTGTACCCTTTCCAGCTCTCTTGCAGAACCTACCTTGTTCATCACTTCATTAGATAGCAGATCGAAGATCTCTGGGCAGAGCTTTGGTGTAATTCTAGTTGGAATCTCTTCATCTCTTCCTCCCACATAATTTTGGCCAGGTCCCGTGGACTGACTGGCCGTTCCGGTGGCTGTGCCGTCATTTTGGCAAAGTTGGTAGTCACCATTAGGTACCAGTCAACTAGCCGTTACAGCGTTAGTGAGATCTGTTGCGTGCTTTCTCCTAGAGAGAAAATTCTAGTGAGATTTTTAGAGAGAGGAAAAATTTAGAAAGTGAGGAAGTGATCTAATATCTATGCTTTAGTGTTTAATATTAGGGTTTTGATATTTTGGGATGTTGTTTTAGGGTTTAGGGTTTAGGGTTAGGGTTAAGGATAGGGATAGGGATAGGGTTAAGGTTCGTGTTTAGGGTTTATTTTAGGTTTTCGGATTTGGTGTTTAGGATTTTTGGTTTAAAATCTATGGTTTAGTGTTTAATTTTTTTTTTTTTTTAATACCCTTAGAGGGGTAGGGTCTTAGCACCACCCCCAGGCCTTACCATTTCACCAAAAGTATGTACAAAGAGGGGGACATAAACCTTACCTCTAGTCCTATGGTGGCTTGGGTTCAATTTCTTAAAGAAATCTTACCCTTACCTTACAATAAGCTGAATACGAAGTTTCTATATACCTAGAAGAGAGGACTCTTCTCAATACATAAATTAGGGAGACTATCCCTTTACATCTCAAAAAAATTAAACAATCTAACTTAAACTATTCAAGGAAGCTATATTGTGAGTTATAGCTTAGTTGAAAAGTTAGTAGAATGTTTAAGGAGGTTCTTTGATCTTCTTTGTTTTGTTCCTTCTGAAGCTTGGTATCTCCATTTAGTCCAGTTGAAAATAGGCCTTTGCCTCTTTAGGTAACTCTTGAATAGTGTAGTAGATTTTCGGACAAGTGACTTTGTGGCTATGCTTGGACAATGCATCAGCCACCCAGTTAGCTTCCATGTAAACAGGAGTACATTTGAATTCCTGCATTTGAGCTATGAGGCCCTTCAGTCTGTCTAGATGATTGCATATACTCCATTGAGAAGTAGTTATTTGGAGTATCCAGTTGACTGCTAGCATGGAATCCATTTCCAACATGATCTTCCTGTATCCTAGTTCCAGAGCCCAAGATATACCAAAGATAGCTGCTCCTATTTCTGCTTGATTGTTGTACCACTTCCCAGGGGTGAGGTAAATGCTAAGATAAGATTGCCTTCATGATCTCTTAGAATACCCCCTGCCCCTATCATACCTGGATTATCAATTGTACTTCCATCTGTATTAACTTTGATCCATTGATCAGGTGGTCTTGTCCAGGCTATCTTTCAGCTAGTTGGATTATTCCACACCAAGTAGGGGTCCATCTAACCTGAGGAAAAATAGATTTTATAAGTTTATAGTTATCACTATAAATTGCATACCTGACCCTGGTGCCATTAGGGGTTTTGGCTCCATATTTACAAGCACATCTATGCTTCCATAAATTCTAGCAGATGAGTATTGGGGAGGCCTGGAGGATAAGTTTATCAGCTTCATTGTTGTGTTTCATTGACCACCATTGAGTCAAGATGCCTTAGTGAGCTGTGATCAACTTCCACCCCTGCTCCATTTGCAAACCATCTCCAGACTTCCTAGCAAGTTCACCATTGTTAAAGATATGGTTGATGGTGTCTGATCCTGCCCTGTTCCTGCAACAAAAACAGTTAGAAGGCTCTAAACCAAAATGAATTAACCTCTCATTAGTAGGTAACTTTCCATTTAAAGCTCTCCAAAGAAGGAAGGAGGCTTTAAATGGTGTGTGCCTGTGCCAAATGAGAGCCTTGAATTGATCCTTGGGTCTTTTTTCCGTGATTTCATTCCTGGCTGAAGCACAAGTGAACATGCCATTGGGATTTATTTTCCGATACGCTTGATCAAAAGATTGATGCTGAGGAACTGGTATTGCTAAGATAGTGGCCAGCTGGCTATGGGGTGCCTGTTGAACCATCATTTGATAGGTCCACTGGCCTTCTACCTAAAAATCAGCTTCTTTCCTAGTGTCAAACCTGTGGCTGTTACTAGAAAATTGAGCAAGATGCCCTTCCCCAGTCCAGTTGTCCCACCAAAAGGAACAATTCCCCGAGTTCAACTTCCATTGAATGTGTTGCTCCACATTACTCCTGTTATGAATCATATGTTTCCAATTCAGTGAATCCCCAAAATCCCATTTCTTGCAGATAGGATTTGATCTTTGGCAGTATTTGGCTTTGATGAATTCTCCCCACAGTGTGTGCTTAGCTCCAAAGTTCCACCACTGTTTATATTGGAAAGCTAAGCACACATCCTTTATATTTTTCATTCCCACCCCTACTTCATCAATAGGATAGCTAAGGTTCTTCCAAGAAGCCCAATGATACTTCTTTTTGTCTCTCTTCCATCCCCAGAAGAAATCTTCCATCAGCATTTGTATTTGCTTAATTACAGTGGCTGGGGGGTGATAGCTGAGATTAAGTGAATGGGTAAGGCTTGAATAACATGTTTAATCAGCACAGCTCTGCCACCATAGTTTAATTGCTTGGTTTGCCACCCTGTAATCCTGCAAATAAGTTTAGAAACAAGATCAGAAAAATATGAAATCTTGGGCCTCCCCACAAAGAGTGGACACCCCAGATAATTGGTAATCCCTTGCCTTTGTTTGAACCAAGTAATCCTTTTAATTCTCTCTTTGGTGGTGTCAAACACATTCTAATGAACCATGAAGTGACTTTTCTCACAGTTAATCAACTGGACAGAAGTATCTTCATAGGTTCTGAGAGTCTGCATGATGAGTTTAAGAGACTTAACCCTTCCTGAAGTAAACAAGACGGTGTCATCTGCAAAACTCAGATGATTCACTTGGGGGGCCCTTCTTTCCATGACAAAGCCATGATAGTCTTGATGATTATGGAGTCCGTTTAAGGATATTAAAAGCATCTCAGCACCTAAAATAAATAGGGCAGGGGAGATGGGGTCTCCTTGCTTGAGGCCCCTAGAAGACTGGAAAAAGCCAAATCTTCTTCCATTACTTATGATAGAGTACCAATTATTAGCCATGGTTATCCACACCATATCAATGAAAGTTTCCTCAAAACCCATCTTCCTTAAGACCAAGCAAATGTAAGCCCATGAAACTCTGTGATAGGCCTTAGCCATGTCAAGCTTGATAATGACATTGCTACCTATGTTTGGCTTTTTAATCTGATGGGTGATTTCCTGTGCCAACATGATATTTTCAGTTATACTTCTACCCTTTACAAAACCAGACTGGTTGTGAGAGATCAATTTAGGCAGAATAGGGCTCAATCTTGTACTCAAAGTTTGGAGATGATTTCGCTAATGAAATTGCTCAGACTAATAGGTCTGAACTCCTTCAATTTGTTAGGATTATTGACTTTGGGTAGAAGTACTATACAAGAATGAGAAAAGTACTTGGGGATATCATGGCCACTGAAAAAAGCTAACACCACTTCCATCAAGTCTTGATTGATAATGTTCCAACATTTTTGAAAAAAATACCCATTTATACCATTAGGCCGAGCTGCAGAGTTGGGGTTCATAGAGAAGACCACTTCTTTTAATTTAGTCATAGTAGGTTGAGAAGTAAGTCTGTCATTATGATCTTGAGTAACCATTCTAGGGATGCACTCTAGGTTTGTCTCATTGATACTTTTACTCTCCCCTGTAAACAACTCTTGAAAGTAATCACTTGCAGCCTTACCTATGTTTTCATCTCCTTGAATCCATTCCTCATTGTCATGGATTCTGTGAATGAAGAGCCTTCTCCTTCTACCCCTTATCCAGGAATGGAAGAATTTGGAATTAGTATCCCCTTCTTTGACCCAATGAAGCTGAGATTTCTGTTTCATAATAGCACCCTCCAATTTGAGATATCTATTGTATTTGGCATTAATTTCATGTAGATTATCTCTGTTGGTAACACTATTGTTCTGGATCAACTTCTTCTCAGCCTCTTTAACTTTTCCTTCAAACTCTCTAACAGTCTTGAAAATGTCCCCAAATTCCTCTTTGGACCACTTACTTAGAGTATTAGAGAGCCTTTTCATCTTATGGTGAAATGTCCACATACTATTTCCATTCACCTCCTTATCGAACAAGCTTTCACAATTCCTAAAAAGTTAGGGCTATCCACCCAACAGTTAAGGAATTTGAAATACTTGGTATGGCTTCCTTCATTGTTAATGATTTCCAACAACAAAGGACAATGTTCAGAGCCAGTAGAAGGGAGGTGGGTGATAGTAGTTTGAGGCATAGTTTCTAGCCAATTATCATTTATCAACCCTCTGTCAAGTCTTTTCCAGATCCTTTGATTAATGCCCCTATTATTAGACCAAGTGAATTTTTGACCACTAAAACCCATGTCCATCAGGCTACAGGCTTCTATAATGGCAATGAAGTCAAGGCTTTTCCTTATATTGTAAAGAATGCCCCCTAACTTTTCCTTAACATAACATTATAATCTCCCACTAAGCACCAAGGTCTGTCCTTAACCTCTGCCTGTTGGAGCATTTTATCCCACAGAGGTCTTCTTAGATACTCTTTACATTTGGCATAGACAATGGTCATGGTGAAATTCTTTTGAAGTTCATTGTGGCTGAAATCATAAGTAATTTTTGATCATCCTGATCCTTCACCACACAGTCTACGTCCCCATTCCAAAAAGCCAGATTTTACCATTACAGTTGGCTATAGCATTATCCATGGCTAGCTGATTCTTGAAGTTCATGACATTACTACTATCTGCAAAAGGCTCTAGAATAGCAATAATGGCAAGGTGGTACATTTTTTTTAAAATTCTGATTCTTTCCATGACTCCCTGAGTGTTGATACCCCTCACATTCCAAATGATTGTACTAATCATTGGGAAACTCTAGAGGAGAAAAGCCTTGTATTTGGTCTGCCAGCACTGACAGTTTTAATGTCTTGTTTTGGAAATGAAACTTCTCATGTTTCAACCTTCTTGGAGATAAACCTTGCTTTTGTGTCACTTGTTGAACCTCCTCCTCCAATTCTTTGTCATTTTGAGGGCTAAATGCTCTTATCAAAGCATCACTAGTCTCATCATCATCATAAAGTTCTTGCCTATATTGATAATTTCTTTCAACCTCATCCTCTGAATTGATAACCTCATATTCATCAATTAGAGGGGCAATATTGACTTGACTTTGCCATATTCTTTATCAGCTGGTGCTCTAGGAGGGGGGTTAATATTCTAGTTGGTCTGAGCTATTGATCTGACCCTGCTGTTTGTCTTAAACCCCCAATTCCTTACCTGAATTCACACTCTTTTCCTCATGGTTTTCCTGTTCTGCCTCTTGTTGCTTATTGAGTTTTCTCTTAGCTGCATCTCTTTTTTGCTTGCTAGGCTTGTTTTTACTTCTAGGGGTATTTTCCACTGTATCTTTGCCATTACTGTTATCCATCTCCTTTTCCTTGTTTTCTTTATTTTGAGCCTTCATGATTTCTGTGTCTCTACCTTGTATTGCTTTATGCACTTCTTTGTTGATTGTAAGTTTGTTGTCCCTGTGTTTCTCCCTTTCCTCTCTTTTGTACATTCTCCTTTTGTTGCTTTTTCCTACTATTATGGTCTCTATAGTCAGAGATTTGGTCAGTATAATCCTCCTCATGCCCATCATGATAGAGGTTCCCCCCTTTAGTTGCCCCTTCCAGCATGTTAGTAGTGTTCTCCTAACATCCCCCTTCCTTACCTCCAGCAGCTACAACCATCCTACTAACAGAGATATTTAAGTCAGTATTTGTAGGGTTCTCAGCTATGATACCTGGATTGTTATATGTCCCTTCCTTTTGTTGATGTTGTTTTTGTTGGTCTGCTCTGCTTCTCATGTGCTCCATGATTTGAATTCCTTGACTTCTGTTCCTTTCCTGAGTTGTTGCAGTGCTTTCTTTTATTTCCTTGTTGGTGCATCTCCCACACTTTGATCTTTGTTTCCTCTGTCCTCTCGTGGTGCATTATAGTCATCCTGCATTTCCAGATTATTAAAAGATAAATGAGGAGAATTAGTGTTTATACCTGTTTGGTGATTCTCCTTTGTAGTCAGGTTTGTGGCAGTAGGCCTCCATATGGTCTTTAAGATTGTTTGCTCTTGTTGTCTTGTGTGTTTCCTTTTTTGAGTTTTCCATTCCTCCTCTTTTTGTTGTTCTGCTTGCCTTTGCCTGTTAATATCTATACCTTGCTGTTGTTGTTGCTCACTATTTTCCTTACTTTTGCTTTGTCTATCTTTCTGTTCTTTTTCTTTGTTGGAGTCTTTGTTTTTGTTCTTTTTCTCCCCTTCTTTTTCTTTCCTTTGTCTGTACTCTTCATCCCTCAATTTGGATTTACATTCATCAATATCATGTCCCTGGTGTCTACAATACTCACAATATGGGGGAACATTCTCATATTCCACAGGCTGCCAGATTCCAATAGTGTCATCCTCAGGATCTAGTCCTATCCAAACATGTCTAGGTCTAGGCTTAGTCAAGTCTATTTGCATCTTAACTTTGGCCATTCCATCCCTAGACCTTTTAATAGAAGCAGTGTCAAGGTAAAGAACCTTACCAACAGATTCCAACAATGGAGTAAGGAAAGGTTTCTTGTAGCAGTGCCATGGTAATCCAGGAAGCAAAATCCAAACAGGCACAATAGGGTCTCTTCCTCAGGTTTAAAGAATGGTGTCCATGTTGTATTCTCATCAATTTTCCTTCAATAGTCATCCTTTGTTGAGTCCAGACTGTGTTGTAGTCAATTCATTCTGTAAGTCAATAAACACATGTTTTGCATTGTAGTGTGCTATGTTGACCCCCCCACTTAATTGAGTTTGTTGTATAAAACTCTTCCTGATCAACTCCACTTTAGGCATGGTAGTACTAAATTTACCAACTAAGGTGTACTTACAGTCCACAGTCAAGGTGTGCATGTAATCATACATATCAAAGATCACAGCAGGCTGCCCCTGCTTGGTAGTTTGTCTGGGGGTGGTTCTCAATACCACAGTAGGAGCTTGAGCAGCATGTATGTGTCTCAATCTTGCAGCCAATGTTTGGATAACAGTATAAGAGCAGGTTTCTGAACCTGATCCTGTTTAGTAACTGGATTACTCTTATTATTATTGGAAGAGATAGTATTGAGGTTAGGGACATTCTGAATATCATTTTGGACAATAGGACTCCTTCTTTCAAAGTTACTAGAAATCTTAGGAAATTATCTATGGTAGAGATTCTGCCTACTGTTATCATGTTGATCTTCATGTTGTTTCATGTCCTGATTCGTTACCTCAATGTTCTTATTTTGAGCCCATTGATTCTGATCACCCTTAACCATTTGCCCCTTCCCCTGACTATTACTTTCCCTTTCAAGTTTGTATTGGTATTGCCCTTCTCATAATACATATTTTCCTATTGGCATTCATTATGAATGTTTACCTCACTCTTCTCCTGGCCACTAGTCCTACCAGTTGGCTTTCCCATAGCATTTTCATGCTCATGGCCATTGTTAAAAACATTATTAGTATATTTGAACTTAGAGTTGTAGTTAGTATGGTTACCTGCATGATTTGCCTCCCCTGCTTGCTCCATGAAGGTTTGTTGAAGGTCTTGTCTTTGAGCATCTGCTTCTTTGGGATTAAATGCAAATGAGGAGTTTGCAGAACTCTCCACCTCAATAGTGTCCTGCTCGCATGCTAAGGCTTTGTTGTGAAGACCTTTAGATATTAAGCTTGCTTCCCTAGATTCCTTCCTTCGATTTCCTTCATTAGTGTTTTTCTCCTTGCTCACCTGTTTTGATTATCGCCTGTAACCTTGTACATTCGATGAGCATTTTGACTACCTGCATTTTTGTTACTTGCGATTCTAGGGTCTATTTCACTGGATAATGCTGTGAGATGAACATCTTCCCTTTGCGAGTCCACCCCATTCAGTGTTTCCTCGCGACTCCGTTGGGAGGATGGTTGATATTGCCTCTCACCTTCCTGGGTATTATTCGCGAAATTCCTAGAGCTTTCCCCTTCATTTCTTTCGATTGTTTCATCAGTTTTTCTAGATAATTGATTATGGAGTAGCTTTAAATGATTAGAATAATCCGCTTCACGATTGTATTCTTGATTGCACCTGATTGATTTTGGTGAAATATTGTTGTTGGTCCCCTCTTCACCCCTCCGAGAAAGTTTGCTGTTCATTGCACCTTGAGATTGCAATTTCCCGGAGTTATTCGATGTGTTAGAGAGGGATTCAGCTAAGGGTTGATTCTTTTCCTCTGAGCGCCACTGCTGGGGCTGGTTCGGCGGTCTGAGTTTCGCCGCCGGCGTCTCACGCCATATTGGGCCTTTCCGAACTAGCCGTTTGACTAGTCGTTAGACGCGCTGCGGAATGAAAAGTTAGGAGCATTTGTTTTAGAGAGATAAGTTAGAGAGAGAACTAATTTGGCTTTTTATCAGTATTTTGTATTTTGGGCTTGGGGTTTTGGGTTAATGGCTTAGGATTAGTTAGGGTTAGGGTTTAGGTTTTTAAGGTTTTACGATTTTTGGTTTAGGATTTGAGGTTTAAAATATATGGTTCAGTGTTTAATGTATGGGTTTCCGTATTTTGGACTTAGGGTTTAGGGTTAGGGTTAGGGTGTAGGTTTTTTTAGGTTTTATGGTTCAGGGTTTAGCATTTGAGGTTTAAAATCTATGGTTTAGTATTTAATATTTGGGTTTTGGTATTATGTTTTTTTTTTTTTTTTATGAACGACCCTTGTGGTGGGTCAGCGGCTGAGCAACAACCCCAGGCCTTATCATTAATAAAAACAAAGAATTACATGAAGGGGGGCATAAACCTTACCTTCTGTCCTATGGTGAGTATAGAGATAGCTTACCTACTAAGGTTAGTCAACTCAACCTCTTATGGTTTAGGGTTAGGGTTAGGGTTAAGGTTAGCATTATGGTTAGGGTTAGTTTTTTTTTTTATGTTTTTGAGTTTATGGTTTAGGTTTTGAGGTTTAATATCAATGGTTTAGTGTTTAATATTTGGGTTTTGGTATTTTGGGCTTGGGATTTAGGGTGTATGGTATGGTTAGGGTTAGGGTTAGGGTTAATGTTAGGGTTAGGGTTAGGGTTTATTTTTTTAGGTTTTAGGTCTTAGGGTTAAGGATTTGAGTTATAATATCTATGTTTTAGTGTTTAATGTTAGGGTTATGATAGTTTGGGATTTGGATTTAGGGTTTCGGGTTTCGGGTTAGTGTTAAGCATAGTGTTAGGGTTAGGGTCGTGCTAGGGATAGGGTTAGGGTTAGGGTTAGGGTTTAGGATTTTTTTAGGTTTTAGGTTTTGGGGTTTAGGGTTTACGATTTAGGGTTAGGGTTAGGGTTCGTGTTAGAGATAGGGTTAGGGTTACAATTTAAGGTTTTTTTTGGTGTTAGGTTTGGGGGTTTAGAATTTTTGTTTAAAATCTGTGGTTTAGTGTTTAATGTTTGGGTTTTGGTATTTTGGGCTTTTTTTTTAGAAAAGAAAATTACAAAGAGTGGGGCATAAACCTTACCTCCGACCTATAGTGGTATAGGGTTAGGGTTAGGGTTTAGGCTTTTTTTTGGTTTTAGGTTTTGGGATTTAGGATTTTTGGTTTAAAATCTATGGTTTAGTGTTTAATATTTGGGTTTTGGTATTTTGGGCTTGGGATTTTGGGTTAATGGTTTAGGGTTAGGGTTAGGGTTAAGGTTTAGGTTAGTGTTTGGGTAAGGGTTAGGGTTAGGGTTTGGGTTAAGGTTTAGGGTTAGGGTTTAGTTTTTTTTTAGGGTTTAGGGTTTGTGGTTTAGGATTTGAGATTTAAAATCTATGGTTTAGTGTTTAGTGTTTAACGTTTGCGTTTGAAATCTATGGTTTAGTGTTTAATGATAGGGTTTAGGGTTTAAGGTTAGGGTTAGGGTTAGGATTAGTGTTAGGGTGTAGGTTTCTTTAGGTTTTATGATTTCAGGGCTTAGCATTTGATGTTCAAAATCTATGATTTAGTATTTAATGTTTGGGTTTTGATAGTTTGTGCTTAGGGTTTTGGATTTATGGTTTAGAGTTAGGGTTAGGGTTAAGGTTAGGGTTAGTTTTTTTTTTTTAGGTTTTTTGTATAGGGCTTAGGATTTGATGTTTAATATTAATGGTTTAGTGTTTAATGTTTGGGTTTTGTTTTTTTGTGCTTGGGGTTTAGGATTTATGGTAGGGTTAGGGTTAGGGTTTAGGTTGTTTTTAGGTTTTACGATTTCAGTTTAAGGATTTGAGTGGTAATATCTATGGTTTAGTGTTAAATGTTAGGTTTTTTTTTATTTTATACTTTGGATTTAGGATATAGGGTTTAGGGTTAGCGTTAAGGATAGGGTTAGGGTTAGGGTTCGTGTGAGGGTTAGGGTTTAGAGGTTTTTTAAGGTTTTAGGTTTTGGTGTTTAGGATTTTTTGTTTAAAGTCTATTATTTTTTGTTTAATGTTTGGTTTTAGGTATTTTGGGCTTAATGTTTTGGGTTAATGGTTTAGGTTTAGGTAACTAGGGTTAAGGTTAGGGTTATGGTTAGGGTTAGTGTTTAGTTGTTTTTAGGTTTTAGGGTTTGTGATTTATGATTTGAGGTTTAAAATCTATGGTTTAGTTATTAATGTTTGGGTTTTCGTATTTTGGACTAGGTTTTTTTTGGACTTAGGGTTAAGGGTTTAGGGTTTAGGGCTAGGGTTAAGGTTAGGATTAGGGTTAGGATGTAGTTTTTTTTATAGGTTTTATGGTGCAGGGTTTAACATTTGAGGTTTAAAATCTATGGTTTATTATTTAATGTTTGGGTTTTGGTATTTTGGGCTTGGGGTATCGGGTTAATGATTTAGGGTTAGGGTTAGGGTTAAGGTTAGGGTTAGGATTTGGGTTAGGGTTATGGTTAGGGTTTGGGTTAAGGTTTAGGGTTAAGGTTTAGTTTTTTTTTTGGTTTTAGGGTTTGTGGTTTAGGATTTGAAATTTAAAATCTATGGTTTAGTGTTTAATGTTTGGGTTTTCGTATTTTGGACTTAGGTTTTTTTTTGCACTTAGGGTTTAGGGTTTAAGGTTAGGGTTAGGGTTAGGATTAGGGTTAGGTGTAGGTTTGTTTAGGTTTTATGGTTCAGGATTTAGCATTTGAGGTTTAAAATCTATGGTTTAGTATTGAATGTTTGGGTTTTGGCATTTTGGGCTTAGCGTTTCTGGTTTATAGTTTAGGGTTAAGGTTAGGGTTAGGGTTAGCGTTAGGGTTTTATTTTTTTTTTTAGATTTTTGGGTTTAGGGTTTAGGATTTGAGGTTTAATATCAATGGTTTAGTGTTTAATGTTTGGGTTTTTGTATTTTGGGCTTGGATTTAGGGTTTATGGTAGGGTTAGGGTTAGGGTTAATGTTAGGGTTAGGGTTAGGGTTTAGGTTGTTTTTTAGGTTTTAGGGTTTGGGGTTAAGGATTTGAGTTGTAATATCTATGGTTTAGTGTTTAATGTTATGGTTTTGGTATTTTGGGCTATGGATTTAGGGTTTAGGGTTTAGGGTTAGGGTTAAGGATAGGGTTATGGTAAAGGTTCGTGTTAGGTATAGGGTTAGGGTTAGGGTGTAGGGGTTTTTTAGGTTTGAGGTTTTGGTGTTTAGGATTTTTTGGTTTAAAATGTGTGGTTTAGTGTTTATTGTTTTGGTTTTGTTATTTTGGGTTTGGGGTTTGGGGTTAATGTTTTAGGGTTAGGGTTAGGTTTAAGGTTAGGGTTAGAGATAGGGTTTAAGTTTTTTTTTTAGGTTTTAGGGTATGTCGCTTAGGATTTGAGGTTTAAAATTATGGTTTAGTTTTTAATGTTGTGGTTTGTCATGCCTCAAATCAAATTAACACGGACAGGCACCCATTGCCCCAAAGGCCCGAGATAACTAACATGTAACCTGCTCTTACTGTGCATATAACTATAACAATCGTGACAAGTTCACATAGGACACTTTGATACAAACCAACATAAGTACACCCAAAAGTTATATACAAGACTTGGCCGTTGAGACCACAACTTTTTAAGACAAAATTGAACCATGTACATACGTCTACAAAGCCTCTAAAAAGATAGAAGACCTAGAGTAGGTCGATAAAGACCCCGCCTTACTCTTAAGTATGATACAATACTAAAATGAATTTACCAAGGACTCAGTAAAGCTCCGAATCATCCTGTAGAGCTCACCAGAAGTAGTTGAGTGTCGTGTGCTCCTAAAAAGGAGGTCTACTAGCAGGAGTACCTTTGTCTGCAGCATGAAATGTAGCGTCCCCCGCGAGGGGCGTCAGTACGAAAAAAATGTACTGAATATGTAAGGCTATAGAATATGTAATACGAGGGCTCAAATGAAATCAAGTACCAACATATGAGTGCATGGATCAGGAGAGAAGACCATCTTTATTTACTCTTGTGAGATCATGTAAGTTACATTCTTTTCTTTACTTTTATGTACGTTATAATCTTTGTAGGGTATGTGATACAAGTGACCAGCTGATCAGTGGTAGAAGAGGATGACCCATGCTAGGCGTTTTAACCCCTGGGATGCGGTCCTCATAATTACACAATTTGGGATCGGCCCATGCTAGCTTTCGCCCTTGAGATTCCACCCTTCTATACCGATACGGATCGACCAAGCTAGGCTTTTGCCCCTGAGCTGCCACCCTTATGTACCAGTTGGGATCGACCCATGCTAGGCTTTTTCCCATGGGCTGCCACCCGTAATTAAACAAATTTCTTCACTTAGATTTTTTAATCTTTGAGATTGTTATTTATCATTTCATAACTCTGTTCGGATTGTTCTTTGGATAATCATAACTCTTTTGATATGTTGTTTTGGTGGTCATAATCATTTTAGAGATATGGAAATACGGACCAGTAGTAGAATACATGAAAATAATACTTCGAGGCAGTAACAATGACATAAGGAGCTATGTAAATCAATATAACTTTAAGAGCTTAATTACATAATTTACTTCAATTCACTAGGAGAAGGATTCACCAAACTTTCTTTTGCAAATAACATTTCTATACCACCACAAGGGGGATAATTACACAAGTATAGAGTAGTGAACATATAATGAAGTAGTTCTATGAACTTAGGAGAGGGGGAAATATAATTAGCTATTTGGAGTTAATACGCTTCCATTGTTTCCTTTACTAGGAATAGAACTTAGTAGATTCACTTCATTGATATTAATTACAGGTGTCAATTTTCATGCCAAGGAATATGGAATCGAATAGACTTACATACCTTATCCTTTGGCTGATATACTATCACGATTCAGCCTCCCCTTTTTTGTTTTAATCTACAATTTAAGTCATGGTAAAATAAATTAGCAGCTATCACACCGTGAGCCTCGTAAACAGTAGCTAACTTTGACATATAATGATCCCATACAATCCTTAACATAATGTGTATCATCACACCCTCATTATCTGTCCAACACATACATTATACATCCTTTCTCCAAGATCAACCAAGCTGCGCCAACAGTAATACACATAGCACAACCAAAATATTCTTTATCATACAACCATTTATTGAACTCACCACCCCCTTGAGTTCTTCATGATAGCACACCACTAATTCCCTTCACACTTAAACCAAAGAAGAAGAGAAGGGTATTTTAATAACTAAGGTAGTGAGCAGTAGCTGCTCGAAATATTCTGCCTTTGTACTTATCTTAGAGCATGAATAACATGTTTTACTAATCATCCAAGGGAGAATTAAGCTAAATCCATGAGTTTTCACTTACCTTGGTTTGCATATATGAGTGTTTCTTTCAGGAACCCTAGAAGAACTTTAAGGCTACTAGTTTAATTTTTAAGAGAAAAGAGAGAGAGAGAGAGAGAGAGAGAGAGCTGGAGTTAATTCTTATTCTTATGTGTTAAAATGGGTGAAAAGATCAGCTCATATTAGATTTATATGGATCTTTATTAACCACAAAAATATCCTCCAGAACCTCCTTTATTTTGGTCCATAATCATCCACTAATTGATCAAGTAAGTGATGCACCGGCTTATGTTCATCAAGCAGCTCAAAAGGTCAAACTAGGTGATTCACTTGGGCTTTATCCATATTGGGCAAATTGACACATTTGGCTACTGGGCTTTCTTTCATTTTTATTTTCATTTAATATGTTTGGGCTTCAAGTGAGCCCATTAATATAAGCCTAAATCTGGTTCATCAAACTTGGGCCCTTTTACTATATTATAGATCAAGTAGGTGATGCAGCTGCTAGCTTAATTAAGACAAGCAACCAGCTCAATTATTTTATTTCAATTTATGAATGTTAATCCCTTTTTCTTCAACTTAGAACTTAACTTTCAACTTTAAGCCCAATTACCACCTTACTATATCTACTTAAATACTTTCCATCAGAGTTAACTTGCAATACATATGCTGAAACTTGCAAGGCGTTACATCACCTACCGATCTAGTTTAAACCAACACTAATCATATAAAAAACATGATCCCTCACCTACACTATAAGTCAATGTCAAGTATAACATGAATAGAACTAGCATATACATACTACAGGCTGTTACATCCTTCCCCCATTAAAACATTCGTCGAATGTTAGCAAGGTTGTCTAGCCCAAAAAAGTTCAAGCCTAAGTTATTACTACTATTAATCACATTGAACATATAGACTTATACTTACTTGTCAACGCCTCCACTAACATTTTGATCTTTCTCACCAGTCTGTAAGAGGTGAGGATACTTCAATTTCATTACTTCTTCCGCTTCCCATTTAGCTTCTTCTACTTGTTGGTTTCTCCATAGTACTTTTACCTTAGCTACTTCTTTATTTCTTAACTTCCTAACTTGTCAATACAGAATAGCAATGGGTACTTCTTCATAAGTGAGATCTCCTATAACTTGTACATCTTCAATAGGAGTAATACGAGATGGGTCACCTATGCATATTCGAAGCATTGAGACATGAAACACCGGATGAACTGATGAAAGCTCTTGTGGTAGCTCCAACTCATATGCTACTTGGCCTACTTTTTCAATAATCTTATCTGATGCTATATAGCGTGGAATCAACTTTCCCTTTTTACCAAACCTCATTACCCCTTTCATTGGAGACACCTTTAAGAACACCCAATCCCTTATAGAAAATTCTAGTCCTCTCCTTCTAATATCGTATATGATATATAAAGACTTTGAGCTGTTTCTAGCCGCTGATGTATCACTTTGACTTTTTCCATACCTTGATTACAAGATCTGGCCCAAATAAGGCAGTTTCACCTATTTCGGACCAGCCAATTGGTGATCTACACTTTCGACCATATAAACTTCATAAGGTGACATTTTAATGCTCGAATGGTAGGTATTGTTATAAATGAATTCAATAAGTGGTAGGTGATCATCCCAGATACCCTTGAAATGTAATATACAAACTCGCAGTAGATCCTCAAGTGTCTGAATAGTACGTTCTGCCTGGCCATCCATTTGAGGATGAAAGGTTGTACTTAAATTCACTTGTGTTCCCAAACTCTTTTGAAATGACATCCAAAAATTTGCAGTGAATTGAGATCCTCTATCAGATATTATAGAGATTGACACTTCATGTAGTCGAACTATCTCTTAATGTACAACCTCGCATACTCTTCCGCTGGATAAGTAGTCTTCACCAGCAAGAAGTGCGCTGCTTTGGTAAGTCAGTCAACTATTACCCATATGGAGTCAAACTTCTGGAATAAGCAAGGCGAACCAATGACAAAATCCATGTGGATCATGTCCCATTTCCAAATTGGAAGTTCTTAACGCTGCATGTAACATCCGGGGTTTTGGTGTTCTAATTTTACCTGTTGATAATTTGGACAGCGAGCCAAGAATTCTGCAATGTTCTTCTTCATGTCCCCCCACTAATACATTTCTTTCAAGTCATGATACATTTTAGTTGACCCCGAATGAACAGAGTATCTTGAATGATGTGCTTCCATCATGATCCTCTTTCTTAGTTCATCTACATTAGGTACACATATTCTGTTTTGACATCGAAGCACTCCATCTTGCGTAAGCTCAAATGACTTTGTCATACCATGTAGTACATTCTCCTTAAGTTGTAAAAGAATTGGATCAGTGTACCGCTTCTCTTTCACTTCCACTACTAATGAGGATTTTGCCGCATTTTGCACAATAACCCCTTTGTCTTGAGATTCAAGAAGGTGAACGCCCAAGTTTGCTAGTTGGCACAGACGCTTAGTCATTCCTTGTTCTTCCACAGACTTCCCATAAGTGTTTGCCATTAGTTTACGGCTTAAAGCATCAGCTACTACATTAGCTTTACCGGGATGATATAAGATGTCAATTTCATAATCTTTTAATAGCTCCAGCCACCTTCGATGCCTCAGATATAAGTACTTTTGCTTAAACATATATTGCAAGCTTTTGTGATCAGTGTATATGTCAACATGAAATCCATACAAGTAGTGGCGCCATATCTTCAAAGCAAACACAACTGCTACTAGTTATGGATCATGGGTTGAATAATGTGGCTGCAGCTACCTTGATCCATAAGCTGTAACTTTACCATGCGGCATCAATACACAACCTAAGACCACTCCCGAAGTATCAAAATACACTGCATAGCCTTCCGTGCCTTCTGGAAGTACCAATACAGGTGTAGAAGTTAATTTACTCTTCAGCTCTTGGAAGCTTCTTTCACACTCATCACTCAACTGAAACTTGGTTTATTTGTGTGTTAGCTTTGTTAACGGTGCAGCAATGGAAGAGAATCCTTCAACGAACCTTCTGTAATAACCTACCAATTCAAGAAAACTACGGATCTCCGTAGGCATTATAGGTCTTGGCCAGTTTTTCACGGCTTCTATCTTCTAGTTATCAACCCTTATTCCTTCATCAGATACAATATGACCTAGGAATGCCACATATTTCAACCAAAACTCACATTTAGAGAACTTTGCATATAATTTACGATCACGGAGAATTTGTAAAACCTGCCGCAAGTGATTAGCATGATCCTCTTCCGATCTTGAATACACCAAAATGTCATCTATGAACACTATCACGAACACATCTAAAATGGCTTGAACACCCTATTCATCAAATCCATAAAAGCTTCTGGTGCATTTGTTTGCCCGAATGACATGACTAAGAACTCAAAATGACCATATCATGTTCAGAAAGCTGTCTTGGGTATATCTTTGTCCTTGACCCTCACTTGGAGATAACCTGACCTCAGGTCAATCTTTGAAAAACACCTAGCACCTTGTAACTGATCAAACAAATCATCAATTCTAGGGAGGGCATATTTGTTCTTAATCGTTACCTTATTCAACTGCCGCTAGTCGATACACATTCTTAACGAGCCATCTTTTTTGCGTACAAATAAAATTGGTGCTCCCCATGGGGACACACTAGGCCTTATGATCCTTTTTCTAATAAGTCTTTTAATTGCTCCTTCAACTCCCGTAATTCTGGTGGAGCCATTCTATACGGAGGAATTAAGATAGGTTGAGTATCTTGAAGCACATCAATACCAAACTCTACTTCTCGTTCTGGAGGCAAACTTGGAAGGTCTTCAGGAAATACATTTACCACCGAATGGATTGAAGGGTTGGTGGCTCAACATCTACATTTTTAACTCTTACCAGATGGCATATGTATCCTTTGGAAATCATCTTCTTTGCCTTAATATAAGAAATAAATTTAACTCTTGGCGCCCCAATATTACCTTTCCAATTCGAGGACTACCTCTTTGGAATCTAGAAATGCACTATCTTAGTTCGGCAATCTACCGTGGAATAACAAGAAGAACCAATCCATACCCATTATAACATCAAAATATACCATTTCTAGATCAACAAGGTTAGCCAATGTATCGCGATCACAAACAGTTACAATGCAATTACGATAAACCCTTCTAGCTATAATAGACTCACCAATCAGTGTAGACACTTGAATGGCTTTACTAATAATTCTGGTGTTCTTTTAAACTTTCCACCAATAAACGGTGTAACATATGATAGTGTAGACCCCGTATCAATTAATGCATATACAATATGTGAAAATATGGACAATGTACCTGTAACCACATCCGGAGAGGCTTCTGAATTCTGTCGATCCCCTAGTGAATATGTGCGATTCTGACCTCCACTAGAACTAGTTTCTCCCCTAGCTCCTCTACAACGACCTGTAGGCATATGTAGTCCCCTACCTAAAAAAGGTGTTGATGAGGTCGATGCAACCACTAATCTAGTCGGCTGTGCAACACCACCCACGCCTCTATGAGGGTAGTTTCTCATCATATGACCTGGTGTGCCACACCAAACACAAACATCCGTCCCAACCTGCATGCACCTAGATGATTCCTCCCACACTATTTACAAGGCTGTCGAGGAGGCCTTGATTGGCTCATACTTCCATGCTCTTGATGACTCGCTATTTGTGAGCCTTGGATTTCACTTCTATGCCCAAACTGATTGCCCCTAAACCTTGGAACCGTGGTGGAGCACTAGCTGTAGAGTATAAAGATGATGGCCTAGGTGGTCTGTTAGAGAATCGAGGCCTAAACTCACCTTGGTATGGTGTAAATTGCCCCATGGATCTGGCCCTCTTAGAATGCCCTATTTCCGACTCTTGTGTCCTACTTCTTTGCCTTTGATCCTCCAACTTTTGTGCAAAAGCCTACATCCTTGCTATATCCATATCTTTATTCAAAATGCAATTATACAGTCTCTAACTAGATATGAGTCTAATCTATCCACAAATCGATGAACTCTATCCTCCATAGTAGCTACTACATTAGGAGCATACCTGGCCAAGGAATTAAATTTGAGACTATACTATCTCATGCTTATATTACCTTGGTGGATATTTAAGAACTGATCAACACATGCCTCTCGGATCTCCAACGACAGATAATGATCAAGGAAATCCTTTTTGAACTCTTTCCACGTAGCTGAAGGTGTATTTGTTCCCCTAGATTGCTTCCAAGCTTCATACAACAATATGCAGCTAGCTCAAGTGCTTATTTACCACCTACATGCATAATATCCGAAGTGCGTTTGATCTGATCTATAAAGTCTTGCGGATCTCATTTGGATCTGACCCCGGTGAATGATGGAGGGTCCAAGTTAAGAAAATCAGGTATCCGCGTTCTAGCTTCTCTATCTACACCACTAGTACCTGCAACTGGACCTTCTTGCCTTTTGCCATGAACAACAACTATAAGAGTCAATAGTTGGACTATATTCCTCAAATCTTGCTCGGTAGCATTAATAGTGGGTTCGTGAGGTTCAGCTTCCCTCCTTAGTTCTTCAGGAGATGGAGGCGTCAGGGAAGTCTGTGATAGAGACTCATCTTGAGCCCCACTTTGAACAACTTGATTAGGTGGTGGTTGGATGGTCCTTCTTAGGCTACTCACTTTCCATTACTTTTACTCCTTCTTGTAACTGACATCTTTGCTATAATAAAACAATTTAGAAATTAGATATGATTCACCTACAATATTGGTTTTGTCGCACGATCTAAGAAATGAAAGAAATGAGACAACTCCTACATGTCCTGTAGCCTCCCTGTTTATAGATGTGGTGCACGACACATCCATAAGCAAGCCTTTACACAGACACGACTTTGTAGACTCCCTAGGATGACCTGCTCTGATCACTTTTGTCACACCTCAAATCCCATTTAGACGGACACGCACCTGATGACCTAAAGGCCCGAGAGAACCAACTTGTAACCTATTCTTACTATGCATATAACTATAACAATCGTGACAAGTTCACATAGGACGCAGCGATACAAACCAATATAAGTTGACCCAAAAGTTATATACAAGAATTGGCCGTTGAAACCAAAACTTCTTAAGACACAACTGAACCATGTACATACGTCTACAAAGCCTCTAAAAAGATAGAAGACCTAAAGTAGGTAGGGACAGACCCCGCCTTACACTTAACTACGATACAATACTAAAATGAATTTACCAAGGACTCAGTAAAGCTCCGAATCAACCTGGAGCGCATGAAAAGTAGCTGAGTATCGTGCTCCTACAAAGTAGGTCTACTAGCTAGAGTACCTGTGCCTGTAGCATGAAATGCAGCATCCCCCGCGAGGGACGTCAGTACAAAAAAAAGTACTGAATATGTAAGGCAATAGCATATGTAATACGAGGGCTCAAATGAAATCAAGTACCCACATATGAGTGCATAGATCAGGAGAGAAGACTACCTTTATTCAATTTTGTGAGATCATGTAAGTTACATTCTTTTCTTTACTTTTATGTACGTTAAAATCTTTGTAGGGCATGTGATACAAGTGGCCAACTGATCAGTGGTAGAAGAGGATGACCCATGCTACATTTTAACCCCTGGGATGCGGTCCTCATAATTAAACCATTTGGGATAAGCCCATGCTAGGCTTTTGCCCCTGAACTGCCACCCTTCTATACCAATATGGATCGACCCATGCTAGGATTTCTCCCATAAGGTTCCACCCATATGTACCAGTTGGGATCGACCCACGCTAGGCTTTCGCCCCTGGTCTGCCACCTGTAATTATACAAATTTCTTCACTTTAGATTCTTTAATCTTTGAAATTGTTGTTTATCATTTCAGAACTATTTTGGGATTGTTCTTTGGAAATCATAACTCTTTTGAAATGTTGTTTGGTGGTCATAATCATTTTGAAGATATGGAAATACGGACCAGTAGTAGAAGTCATGAAAATAATACTTCGAGGCAGTAACAATGACATAAGGATCTATGTAACCTCAACACATAACTTTAAGAGCTTAATGACACAATTGACTTCAATTGACTAAGAGAAGGATTCACCAAACTTTCTTTTGCAAATATCATTTCTATACCAGTACAAGGGGGATAATTACACAAGTGTAGAGTAGTGAACATATTATGAAGTAGTTCTATGAACTTAGGAGATGGGAAATATAATTAGCTATTTCGAGTTAATACGCTACCATTATTTACTTTACTAGGAATAGCACTTCATTGATATTAATTACAGGTGCCAGATTTCATGCCAAAGAATATGGAATCGAATAGCCTTACCTACCTTATCCTCTGACTGATATACTATCATGACTCAGCCTCCCCTTTTTAGTTTTAATCTACAATTTACGTCATGGTAAACTAAAATTAGCAGCTATCACACCGTGATCCTCGTAAAACAGTAGCTAACTTTGACATATAATGAGACCATACAACCCTTAACATAATGTGTATCACCACACCCTCATTCTCTATCCAACACATATATTATACATCCTTCCCCCAAGATCAACCAAGCTGCACCAACAGTAATACACATAGAACAACCCCAAATATTCTTTATCATACAACCAATTATTGAAATCACCACCCCCTTGAGTTCTTCATGACAGCACACCACTAATTCCTCACTCAACTCATACATAAGGAAGACAAAAAATGGAGCAGTCACCTACCTCAATTTCTGCAACTCCTCCTTATAAATTGAATTCTATTAGCACTTCAGCTTCGCTTCACACTTAAACCAAAGAAGAAGAGAAAGGTATTTTAATAACTAAGGAAGTGAGAAGTAGCTGCTGGAAATATTCTGCCTTTGTACTTATATTAGAGCATGAATAACATGTTTTCCTAATCATCCATGAGAGAATTAAGCTAAATCCATGAGTTTTCACTTACCTTGTTTTGCAGATATGAGGGTTTCTTTCAAGAACCCTAGAAGAACTTTAAGGCTGCTGGTTTAGTTTTTAAGAGAAAAGAGAGAGAGAGAGCTGGAGTTAATTCTTATTTTTATGTGTTAAAATGGGTGAAAAGATCAGCTCATATTATATTTATATGGACCTTTATTAGCCACAAAAATATCCTCTAGAACCTCCTTTCTTTTTGTCCATTTTCAGCCACTAATTGATCAAGTAGGTGATGTGCCTGCTTATGTGCCTCAAGCAGCTCAAAAGGTCAAACTAGGTGATGCACCTACTTGCTTTCACTTGGGCTTTATCCATATTTGGCCAATTGGCAGATTTGGCTGCTGGGCTTTCTTTCATTTTTATTTTCATTTAATATGTTTGGGCTTTAAGTGAGCCTATTAATATAAGCCTAAATCTGGTCCATCAAACTTGGGCCCTTAACTATACTATAGCTCAAGTAGGTGATGCAGCTGCTAGCTTAATTAAGCCAAGCAAGCAACTCAATTATTTTATTTCAATTTCTGAATGTTAATCCCTTTTTCTTTAACTTAGCACTTAACTTTCAACTTTAAGCTCAATTACCACCTTACTATATCTACTTAAATACTTTCCGTTAGACTTAACATGCAATACACATGCTGAAACGTGCAAGGTGTTACATCAGTATCACAACCCGAGATCCTACCCTAGAAGATAGGGTGCAATCTTGGATTGCGACGGCGTCGTCGAACTATGAGAGTTCTAAGACAAGCCTCATTCATATCATTCATCGCATATACATAGTGAAAAGTAGTGCGGAATTAAAACTTTTCACTAAAACTTAATATAGTCTTTAAAACTCTTTCATATAAAAGTAATAGAAACGCTAAGTCTCAATCTCATCATCTTAAGACACAAGAGTACTTTAATACGAAAATAGAAACAACATAGTCTTATTACAATACTTCATAAAAGAAACATAAGATGACATATATGACCTCGATACAAATGAGGACATACTTCAATTCTTCTACTCGGACGATCCTTCTAAGCCCAAGACTTCTTCTCCAAAGCTCCTTACCTACCAAGGACTATAGATAGAAAATAAAGTATAGAATTAGTACAACCACATGTACTAAGTATGGCTATATGCATAAAATCATGAAAACGGACTTTATTGGAAATATGCATCTTTTCATTTAGAAATCATAGTTTAAACATAAGAACATCATTTAGCAATTAAGAAACACATAAGATAACATTTAACCAAAGATAGCATTTAAAAGGCTCACTTTACAGTGAGTTCACTTCACAGTAACAGTGAAGCAGTGAAGTCCCTTCACTGTTACAGTTAAGTCCAAACCTTCCCTTTTAACATCTTCTAGCATGTAATTCCGTCACTTAAAGTCATCCTAAGATTCACTTAAGTCACACAAAGAGAGACCGCCCATACACCCTCTCTAGATGTGCCTAAACGACCCTTAAGATTACCTACGATGAGTCACATACATACTTAGAAAACAATCATAAACATCTATGTAAGATTCTTCTACCGAAGGTCAATTCCAAGGTTCACTTGAGTGAGTGTGGAGCGACCGCCCATACAATCTCTATCACGCACACACAAGAGATCCTATAGACTACCTCAAATAGAATCATTCTCACTAAACACACCAACACTTAGATTAGAAGACATTCTCCTTCCAGAGCCTATCAAAAGACCTACTTAAGTAAATCAAGAATATATGTCCATAGTACAATGACCTCTCCAAGATTACCTAAATAGTCCTTAAGACTTCCTAAGGTTTAGATCATGTCAACAAGATTAACCAACTTCCCTAACTAGAGTCATCCTCAAGACTTCCAAAGATAAGACATGAAGAGACCATCCTTTCATGTCCTCCTCACACTTTAGCTAAGGAATGCTTAAGTCACTTAGATTAGGTACTCAATCATTTACATAGTTACTAACATAGGTCATTAGTTCATTAGTTCATTAAGACTCATACATCACCTAAGACACTCACATAATAGATCACATAATGGTCTTTGGACAAGACCTAGGAATTCCACATAACACCTTCAAAGTCTATTGTGCAATGTCTAGATAGCGTCCCATACCACCACCTAAACCTCATAAACTTATCTAATGCTAATAGGTATTCCACATGATGAGAATAGGCAATAACCGACATAGACCATGGTAGCAAGACATGGAATCCGAAGTTCTGTCCTACTTCGATGAGGTTGTTCTACTTGCCAATGGTAGAACTTGGACACATCCCATGTAGGCACATGGTTAAGGAATATGAAGGGCTTCTTTGTATTCTAGTCTCACACTTAACTAGAACTACTTCCCTTGCCATACTCACTCGGTGCTAGCCTTTGTTCTCATAGATTAATTCACATTAAGGTTCATATAAACAGGTCCTTATCTAGTTCATGACCCCCTTTACATTCACCCTACCAAAGCAAGTTCCACTAGGGCATATCTCACTTTAGCGACAAGAAGCTCATAGCGATTTTCCTAAGGTATGATATGATGTCGTTCCAGCCAACCATCCCTAAGTCCATCACTCATAACATGAAGGATACCATTACGGTTAACTACTTCACAATTCATAACCTCGCCACTAAGTTCAAGGTTCCACATAACATTGACCTTCTTATCATTAAGGTCCCACTTATATTATTATTCAAGATTAAGAGATATAACACCCTATATCAAGACATCACATATCCATAATCATATATACATCAAGTAAGAGATACAAGTCAACCAAGACAAGACATCACATACTTCACTTTTAACACATGATACAAGTCATTCTAGAAACACTTCTAAAACAACCTAACATCTTCAAGTCATCCTATATATCATCATAACATCATTAATATACTCCCTATAGACTCATAAAGTCAAGTAGGAATAACCAAGACTTAATCCTAACACTATACTCATAATGTCAAGTCAAAGTCTAACATAATCACTTAAGGCAACATAACTAGAAGAATACATACATGACTATATAACTTCACATGTAGATAAGTAATATCATACTCACATCATCAACTACACAAATAGCCACATAACTTCAAGTAGTTGCCAATAAGGCCATGCTCATAATATTGCATAAAGTAACGCCGACAAGGCCACATCAATTGCAAATTAAACACATAACACCGCCCCCATAAGTGGACCATACCAATCACAATAATATCGAAGTATAATTAATATCAAATTAAGGAAAATGGGGCAGCATACCTTCATCCCCATATCCACACTTCAATTCAATGCCAATTCAACCAATTCAACATCACAAGGCCCTTACCCATGGCCATGAACAATAATTCAAAGCAATAACCATAATACTCAATGAATCTACATCAATTCAATCTAGGTTTAACAATCTAAGATCAATTATATATCAATTGAACACAATTATTATATCATTAGAAAGCCCATAAGAAACTACACAACAATTCATCAACATTAGCTTAGTATCAAGTAACCCAATAAGTAGTCAAAACTAGGGTTCATCAATTCACATGGGTTCATAGGTAATTTATGTTGAAATCATCAATATAATATCAATTAGATCATATTCAATGTTTAGAAATAATTTATGCAAGAACCCATTGTAGAATCCCGAAATTGGACAATTCACTTTAGAAAACTTTGTTAAACACTTAGAGGATTGGGCTCCTTGATGAAATAAGTTTCAAGGATCAAAAGCCATACCTCAAGGATGATAATTCTTCACTTTGATGAAGAATTTCCACTCAAGAACCCCTCACCAAGCTGCCTCTTGAATGGAGTCTTCAATGGATGTTTTGGGATTTCTAAGAGACTTTGGGTTTTGATTTTTAGAAGAATGAATTATTCTAAGTGTTAACACTTATATACTCATCTAAAATACCCATAAGACCCTTAATAAACTGCTAAACTATTATTAGACATGGGGTGAATTTAAATTCACCCCTGACTTGGCAGAAAAATCGCAGAGAACTACTTGCGACGACCTGCCTGTGACGGGGTCACGGGTGACACGGGCCGTCATGGCCCCGTTGCAAGCATCCAGTGGCTTGCAAGGGTCCCCTCTACACCCTTGGACAATCCCCACGACGAACCTTTGACGGGGCGTCACAGCCACTACTGGCCGTTGACAGCTCCGTCGCCAAGGCTGCCTGGGACAGCCTGCCATCAGGTTTTGGGTCCTTCCTCAAGGACCCTTTGATGGTCCTTGGGGATAATTTCCGGACGTTTCCAACCCAAATACGATCTTATGAGTTTAACACCTCTCACATGAATTTCATCCAAAACGAACACATAAAACTCGACGAAACTCGCCTAACGTACAAGGTCGACTCAAGGCATATCTTTCGAATGCCTTGGACGTTCTTGGTCGTTTGACCTCCAAACTTCACGAACTTTAACCACTGCCTATACATGCTATAATAACTCTATTAAGAACCTTAAAACACCATGAAACACACATAAACACATAAACCACATAAAGACAATTAGGTGACTTAGTCGTGTCCTTGACGTTTGACTTCCAACACTCTAATACTTTAGCTACTGCCTCTATAACATATTAAACATATTTAGGACCTTAAACACTAATACCAACATGTTAGGCTCTAGAGCACCTAAGCTATTTTCAAGGTCTTACAATCTCCCCACTTGGACAACATTCGTCCTCGAATGACACTTGTCCATCTCCGAACACTTCCAATATTAGAGATTCAAATAGCAGCACATAACCAGCAATATAACACATTATCAGAAGAAATTATCAATTTCATAATCAAGAGATTCACACACAACAAGAAACTAGAAAACAATTCTATAACTCGTTATGCTACAAAACTCACATGCTTCAATCCAAATAGAAAAACTCATTTTATATTTCAACATCATACTCATATACATCAGTTCTAACCACATAACAAGAATTTTAGACCAAAGAATCACTTTAGTCAATTTTACAAAAAATTACAGTGAGCAGTTATATAGACCAAAGCTATAGTGATTTCAGCAACTTTTCCAATTTTTTTTTTTTTTTAGGCAATTCTTTATATAGACATGCTAATATACAAGATAACATCATTACATGCTCAAAGCTTCATAAAACACACAATGCAAGAAGTAAATGAAATTCAATTTCAACGAACTCCTAAACATCATGCACAAGCAACAATCAAGGAATTCTATCCCATCTACAAATCATACTCCCACCAGAAGGAACTCATACTATCAAAAGATAAATAAGAACTTACCAACATCATCATCACCATCACCCGACTTCTCAATTCTAGTACGCGAGTGATAGAAACGACTCTTAGTTGGAGCATTATCCTTTGGAACACTAGGCTCAACCCTCTTGCCCTCCTTCCTAGAAGCAATGTTTGGACAATCTTCTCACTTTGTGCCCATCCTTTCCACAACCAAAGCAACTACCGGTACCAATAGACACTCACCATAGTGACTCTTGCCACAATTTGCACAAGTAGGCTTGCTATCCTTAGAACACCTCCTTTCTCAAACTTCTTCTTAGGAACACTAGGTCCATCTTGATTGAACTCTCTTCTTGAACCTAGGTTGCTCTTGGTCACTAGCAACACCCCTTTTCAAACTTCTAGCCATCCTTCTAAGTTTAGACTCCTCAATAGATTGTGCATACACATGAGTCTAGATAGGGTCATATTATCATGAAGCATAGCGGTACGATATTCTTCCTTCACCAAATCGGCTACTCCGGTACAAAAGCGACTCATTTCATCTCTTGGATTGGACACAAGAGAAGGAGCATACCTAGACAATGTCGAGAATTTCAAAGAGTACTCCTCAACACTCATATTGCCTTGCTTGAGATTAATAAACTCCTCCACCTTGACTTCTCTTCTCTCTCGGGGAAAGTACTTGCCAAGAAAAGCTCCCTTAAACTCTTCCCACTCAATAGGACCCGAATCTTCCGGCCTATTCTCCTTCCATTGAGTGTACCAAATTTGAGACACATCTCTCAATTGATAAGAAGCCAACTCCGCCTTCTCCCTAGTTGTAACCCCCATAGCACTCAAAACTTTGTACACACCATCAAGAAATTCTTGGGGATCCTCATTCACCTTAGAACCAAGAAATATAGGAGGATTCATCCTCACAAAGTCTCTCAACCTAGAAGTCATAGTGCTCTCCATAACCCTAGGCACCATACTCAAATTGATTTGAGTAGTTACGGCTTGAGCTAAAGCCCTCAAAGCCTCTCCAATCACCCTATTAGACAAATTCGGTACCTCATCACCTCCATCCACATTAGGAACATGATCACCTTGGGGAGACACTTCATCACCTTGCCCATCTTTGACACCTTGCTCATCTTGAGCAACTTGCTCAACTTGCTCAACTTGAGGAACCTGCTCATTCACCCTCTCCTCTTCCAATCTTCTAGCGGCCATCCTTCTAGTATTCATCTCCTAGCAAACACAAGGAAACTCATAAAAGGATAATCATAACATTTACTCTACCGCACGATATAGGAGTAGAAAAGAAGGAAACTCTATCGTCCTATAGCCTCTCGCCATAGATGTGTCGCGACTCACACCGATGGTCAAGACTCTACTAGACGTGACTTGATGAGACTTTTTGCTACTAATACTACTTTCACCAACCTAGCTCTGATACCAACTTTGTCCAACCCGAGACCATACCCTAGAAGATAGGGTGCAATCTTGGATTACGACCGGCGTCGTCGAACTCTCAGAGAGTTCTAAGACAAGCCTCATTCATATCATTCATCGCATATACATAGTGAAAAGTAGTGCGGAATTAAAACTTTTCACTAAAACATAATATAGTCTTAAAACTCTTTCATATAAAGTAATAGAAACGCTAAGTCTCAATCTCATCATCTTAAGACACAAGAGTACTTTAATACGAAAATAGAAAAACAATAGTCTTATTACAATACTTCATAAAAGAAACATAAGATGACATATATGCCCTCGATACAAATGAGGACATACTTCAATTCTTCTACTCGAACGATCTTCTAAGCCCAAACTTCTTCTTCAAATCTCCTTACCTACCAAGGACTATAGATAGAAAATAAAGCATGGAATTAGTACAACCACATGTACTAAGTATGGCTATATGCATAAAATCATGAAAATGGACTTTATTGGAAATATGCATCTTTTCATGTAGAAATCATAGTTTAAACATAAGAACATCATTTAGCAATTAAGAGACACATAAGATAACATTTAACCAAAGATAGCATTTAAAAGGCTCATTTTATAGTGAGTTCACTTCACTGTACACTGAAGTCCCTTCACTGTTACAGTGAAGTCCCTTCACTGTTACAGTGAAGTCCAAACCTTCCCTTTTAACATCTTCTAGCATGTAATTCCCTCACTTAAAGTCATCCTAAGATTCACTTAAGTCACACAAAGAGAGACCGCCCATACACCCTCTCNTATCACTTGACAACAATTAACATGATTGGAAGCAAAGGCTAGAATCATCAAGACTTACCAATATCCTCCATAGTCCATCAATAAAGGACCTTACCATCAACCCATAGATCAACCAATCTTAGATCATCACATCAATGTAATTCAATAACAAATCACGAGAACTAATCAAGAGAAGCACTATACTATGAAGCAATACTACATCAAAGCTTAATATCATGATCTCAAGGGTATCTCTTGACTTAGATTCAATATTCAAGAACATAGGTGTGAAGAACTCCAATTCATCATAATAGACCATATCAATGCAATAACAATCATTAAAGACCATTTAACTAATTATGAGATCAATTCTATCAAAACTCAACCTAATTCATATCAATTTTCCACTTAGGGTTAAGGTTAGGGTCATCACCCACAATCTAGATCAAACTACATCAATTAACCATAATCAAGTTACAATTCATGATAATCTATTCATTCTAACCCAAAGAATACATAATTAACTCAATTCACATGATCAAATTCGGATTTGGATGAAACCCATAAGAAACTCAACTTTTTGGAAAAAAGCTTTGAAGGAACCCTTTGAGGAAAGAATCTCAAAGGTGAATTAGATCCCATACCTTAAGGTTTGATGACGTTTTGATGGTGAATTTCGTGCTATTCCAGCCCCCAATGATCTCCCCAAGTTGATCTCCAGTGGAGTCTTCCAATAGAGAGAGAAAGTAGAGAGAAGGAAGAGAGTTTTGTTTTTGAGAGAATGATTAGGCTAATGAGGGTTGGGTATTTATAGTGGGGTCTTAAGTCACTTAATTAGTCTCTCTTAAACCCCTGATTACCCCTAAGACACTTAATTAATTAACTAACTAAAAACTAACTTTTCCGAATCTGCCACAGACCCTCCACGATGGATCCCCGACGACGGTCCGTTGTGGGCGTGACGGACTGACATCCCTCCGTCCTGCACATCCGTCACGTTGGTCAGAGACTTGTGCAGGCGGAGGCTTTTCCCCAGGAGCTAAGGCTGGCACGACGGATGCCTCGACGACCCGTCGCGCCTGTGACGGCCCATCATGGGGTCCGTCATGCCCTGCTGCTTCAAGGTCCTCCTCGAGGGTCCTCGTTTGGTCCTCGAGGAGTCGTACCCTGACTTTTCTAGCATGAAACCATCCCACACAATATTTACACCTATGGTTACAACTCTTTACCAAATTCCGACTCTTTAACTTGGTTAAATCAAAAAGGACACTCTAGCCCTCTTATGAACCAATTTGCCGGATGTTTAGGAGTTTCGGTTCCAACACCACTTCAAAGACTCTAAACATGCCAAATTGGCTAGGGACACTGGTTTAGATCCTAAGGAGACCATTTAAGTCTTATCACATGACCTCGGTAGTTCAAAATGTTACAAGATGTGCCTAAACGACCATTAAGATTACCTACGATGAGTCACATACATACTTAGAAAACAATCATAAACATCTATGTAAGATTCTTCTACCAAAGGTCAATTCCAAGGTTCACTTGAGTGAGTGTGGAGCGACCGCCCATACAATCTCTATCACACATACACAAGAGATCCTATAGACTACCTCAAATAGAATCATTCTCACTAAACACACCAACACTTAGATTAGAAGACATTCTCCTTCCAAAGCCTATCAAAAGACCAACTTGAGTAAATCAAGAATATATGTCCATAGTACAATGACCTCTCCAAGATTACCTAAATAGTCCTTAAGACTTCCTAAGGTTTAGATCATGTCAACAAGATTAACCAACTTCCCTAACTAGAGTCATCCTCAAGACTTCCAAAGATAAGACATGAAGAGACCATCCTTTCATGTCCTCCTCACACTTTAGCTAAGGAATGCTTAAGTCACTTTAGATTAGGTACTCAATCATTTACATAGTTACTAACATAGGTCATTAGTTCATTAGTTCATTAAGACTCATACATCACCTAAGACACTCACATAATAGATCACATAATGGTCTTTGGACAAGACCTAGGAACTCCACATAACACCTTCAAAGTCTATTGTGCAATGTCTAGATAGCGTCCCATACCACCACCTAAACCTCATAAACTTATCTAATGCTAATAGGTATTCCACATGATGAGAATAGGCAATAACCGACATAGACCATGGTAGCAAGACATGGAATTCGAAGTTCTATCCTACTTCGATGAGGTTGTTCTACTTGCCAATGGTAGAACTTGGACACATCCCATGTAGGCACATGGTTAAGGAATATGAAGGGCATTGTAATCTAGTCTCTTAACTGAATACTTCCCACCATACTCACTCGGTGCTAGCCTTTTTCTCATAGATTATTCACATTAAGGTTCATATAAATAGGTCCTTATAGTTCATGACCCCCTTTACATTCACCCTACCAAAGAAAGTTCCACTAGGGCATATCTCACTTTAGCGACAAGAAGCTCATAGCGATTTTCCTAAGGTATGATATGATGCCGTTCCAGCCAACCATCCCTAAGTCCATCACTCATAACATGAAGGATACCATTACGGCTAAATACTTCACAATTCATAACCTCGCCACTAAGTTCAAGGTTCCACATAACATTGACCTTCTTATCATTAAGGTCCCAGTTATATTATTATTCAAGACTAAGAGTTATAACACCCTATATCAAGACATCACATATCCATAATCATATATACATCAAGTAAGAGATACAAGTCAACCAAGAAAGACATCACATACTTCACTTTTAACATAATACAAGTCATTCTAGAAACACTTCTAAAACAACCTAACATCTTCAAGTCATCCTATATATCATCATAACATCATTAATATACTCCCTATAGACTCATAAAGTCAAGTAGGAATAATCAAGACTTAACCCTAACACTATACTCATAATGTCAAGTCAAAGTCTAACATAATCACTTAAGGCAACATAACTAGAAGAATACATACATGACTATATAACTTCACATGTAGATAAGTAATATCATACTCACATCTACACAAATAGCCACATAACTTCAAGTAGTTGCCAATAAGGCCATGCTCATAATATTGCATAAAGTAACGCCGACAAGGCCACATCAATTGCAAGTAAACACATAACACCGCCACCATAAGTGGACCATACCAATCACAATAATATCGAAGTATAATTAATATCAAATTAAGGAAAATGGGGCAGCATACCTTCATCCCATATCCACACTTCAATTCAATGCCAATCAACCAATTCACATCACAAGACCCTTACCCATGGCCATGAACAATAATTCAAAGCAATAACCATAATACTCAATGAATCTACATCAATTCAATCTAGGTTTAACAATCTAAGATCAATTATATATCAATTGAACACAATTCTTATATCATTAGAAAGCCCATAAGAAACTACACAATAATTCATCAAAATTAGCTTAATATCAAGTAACCCAATAAGTAGTCAAAACTAGGGTTCATCAATTCACATGGGTTCATAGGTAATTTATGTTGAAATCATCAATACAATATCAATTAGATCATAATTCAATGTTTAGAAATAATTTATGCAAGAACCCATGGTAGAATCCCGAAATTGGACAATTCACTTTAGAAAACTTTGTAAAACACTTTGAGGATTGGGCTCCTTGATGAAATAAGTTTCAAGGATCAAAAGACATACCTCAAGGATGATAATTCTTCACTTTGATGAAGAATTTCCACTCAAGAACCCCTCACCAAGCTGCCTCTTCAATGGAGTCTTCAATGGAGGTTTTGGGATTTCTAAGAGACTTTGGGTTTTGATTTTTAGAAGAATGAATTATTCTAAGTGTTAAGCACTTATATACTCATCTAAAATACCCATAAGACCCTTAATAAACCGCCTCAACTATTATTTAGATATGGGGTGAATTGGTAAATTCAACCCTGACTTGGCAGCAAATCTGCGCAGGAGAACTAACTTGCGACGGCCTGCCTGTGATGGGGCATCACGGCTGACACGGGCCGTCATGGACCCCCGTTTCAAGATCCAGTGGCTTGCCAAGGGTACCCTCTACACCCTTGGACAAGTCCCCCACGAGGAGACCCTTGTGACGGGGCGTCACAGCCACTACTGGCCGTTGACAGCTCCGTCGCCAAGGCTGCCTGGGACAGCCTGCCATAAGGTTTTGGGTCCTTTCCTCAAGGACCCTTTGATGGTCCTTGGAGATAATTTCCCGGACGTTTCCAACTCAAATACGATCTTCTATCAGTTTAACACCTCTCACATGAATTTCATCCGAAACGTACACATAAAACTCGACAAAACTCGCCTAAACGTACAAGGTCGACTCAAGGCATATCTTTCAAATGCCTTAGACGTTCTTGGTCGTTGGACCTCCAAACTTCACGAAACTTTAACCACTGCCTATACATGCTATAATAACTCTATTAAGAACCTTAAAACACAATGAAACACACATAAACACATAAAACCACATAAGATACAATTAGGTGACTTAGTCGTCAAACGTCTTAGTCGTCCCTTGACGTTTGACTTCCAACACCTCTAATACTTTAGCTACTGCCTCTATACCACATATTAAACATATTTAGGACCTTAGAACACTAATACCAACATGTTAGGCTCTAGAGCACCTAAGCTATTTTCAAGGTCTTACAATCTCCCCCACTTGGACAACATTCGTCCTCGAATGACACTTGTCACTCTCCGAACACTTCCAATATTAGAGATTCAACTAGCAGCACATAACCAAGTAATATAACACATTATCACGAAGGAATTATCAACTTCACATAATCAAGAGATTCACCACACAACAAGAAACTAGAAAACAATTATATAACTCGTTATGCTACAAAACTCACATGCTTCAATCCAAATAGCAAAAACTCATTTTATATTCAACATCATACTCATATACATCAGTTCTAACCACATAACAAGAATTTTAGACCGAAGAATCACTTAGTCAATTTTACAAAAAAATTACAGTGAGCAGTGTATATAGACCAAAGCTACGGTGATTTCAGCAACTTTTTCCAAAATTTTTTTTTTTTTTAGGCAATTCTTTATATAGACATGCTAATATGCAAGATAATACCATTTAAACACATCATACAACATGATCAAAGCTTCATAAAACACACAATGCAAGAAGTAAATGAAATTCAATTTCAACCGAACTCCTAAACATCATGCACAAGCAACAAATCAAGGAATTCTATACCATCTACAAATCATACTCCCCCACTTAGAAGGAACTCATACTATCAAAAGAGAAACAAGAACTTACCAACATCATCATCACCATCACCCGACTTCTCAATTCTAGTACGGAGTGAATAGAAACGCCTCTTAGTTGGGGCATTATCCTTTGGAACACTAGGCTCAACCCTCTTGCCCTCCTTCCTAGAAGCAATGTTTGGACAATCTCTCACTTTGTGCCCATCCTTTCCACAACCAAAGCAACTACCGGTACCCAATAGACACTCACCATAGTGACTCTTGCCACAATTTGCACAAGTAGGCTTGCTATCCTTAGAAACACCTCCTTTCTCAAACTTCTTCTTAGGAACACTAGGTCCATCTTGAGATTGAACTCTCTTCTTGAACCTAGGTTGCTCTTGGTCACTAGTAACACCCCTTTTCAAACTTCTAGCCATCCTTCTAAGTTTAGACTCCTCAATAGATTGTGCATACACCATGAGTCTAGATAGGGTCATATTATCATGAAGCATAGCGCTACGACATTCTTCCTTCACCAAATCGGCTACTCTGGTACAAAAGCGACTCATTTCATCTCTTGGATTGGACACAAGAGAAGGAGCATACCTAGACAATGTCGAGAATTTCAAAGAGTACTCCTCAACACTCATATTGCCTTGCTTGAGATTAATAAACTCCTCCACCTTGACTTCTCTTCTCTCTCGGGGAAAGTACTTGCCAAGAAAAGCTCCCTTAAACTCTTCCCACTCAATAGGACCCGAATCTTCTGGCCTATTGTCCTTCCATTGAGTGTACCAAATTTGAGACACATATCTCAATTGATAAGAAGCCAACTCCGCCTTCTCCCTAGATGTAACCCCCATAGCACTCAAAACTTTGTACACACCATCAAGAAATTCGTGGGGATCCTCATTCACCTTAGAACCAAGAAAGATAGGAGGATTCATCCTCACAAAGTCTCTCAACCTAGAAGTCATAGTGCTCTCCATAACCCTAGGGACCATACTCAAATTGATTTGAGTAGTTACGGCTTGAGCTAAAGCCCTCAAAGCCTCTCCAATTACCCTATTAGACAAATCCGGTACCTCATCACCTCCATCCACATTAGGAACATGATCACCTTGGGGAGGCACTTCATCACCTTGCCCATCTTGGACACCTTGCTCATCTTGAGAAACTTGCTCAACTTGAGGAACCTCCTCATTCACCCTCTCCTCTTCCAATCTTCTAGCGGCCATCCTTCTAGTATTCATCTCCTAGCAAACACAAGGAAACTCATAAGAAGGATAATCATAACATTTACTCTACCGCACGATATAGGAGTAGAAAAGAAAGAAACTCTATCGTCCTATAGCCTCTCGCCCATAGATGTGTCGCGACTCACACCGATGGTCAAGACTCTACTAGACGTGACTTGATGAGACTTTTTGATACCTAATACTACTTTCACCAACCTAGGCTCTGATACCAACTTTGTCACAACCCGAGACCATACCCTAGAAGATAGGGTGCAATCTTGGATTGCGACCGGCGTCGTCGAACTCTGAGAGTTCTAAGACAAGCCTCATTCATATCATTCATCGCATATACATAGTGAGAAGTAGTGCGGAATTAAAACTTTTCACTAAAACAAAATATAGTCTTTAAAACTCTTTCATATAAAAGTAATAGAAACGCTAAGTCTCAATCTCATCATCTTAAGACACAAGAGTACTTTAATACGAAAATAGAAACAACATAGTCTTATTACAATACTTCATAAAAGAAACATAAGATGACATATATGCCCTCGACACAAATGAGGACATACTTCAGTTCTTCTACTCGGACGATCCTTCTAAGCCCAAGACTTCTTCTCCAAAACTCCTTACCTACCAAGGACTATAGATAGAAAATAAAGCATGGAATTAGTACAATCACATGTACTAAGTATGGCTATATGCATAAATCATGAAAACGGACTTTATTGGAAATATGCATCTTTTCATTTAGAAATCATAGTTTAAACATAAGAACATCATTTAGCAATTAAGAAACACATAAGATAATATTTAACCAAAGATAGCATTTAAAAGGCTCACTTTACAGTGAGTTCACTTCACTGTACAGTGAAGTCCCTTCACTGTTACGGTGAAGTCCAAACCTTCCCTTTTAACATCTTCTAGCATGTAATTCCCTCACTTAAAGTCATCCTAAGATTCACTTAACTCACACAAAGAGAGACCGCCCATACACCCTCTCTAGATGTGCCTAAACGACCCTTAAGATTACCTACGATGAGTCACATATATACTTAGAAAATAATCATAAACATCTATGTAAGATTTTTCTACCAAAGGTCAATTCCAAGGTTCACTTGAGTGAGTGTGGAGCGACCGCCCATACAATCTCTATCACACACACACAAGAGATCCTATAGACTACCTCAAATAGAATCATTCTCACTAAACACACCAACACTTAGATTAGAAGACATTCTCCTTCCAGAGCCTATCAAAAGACCTACTTAAGTAAATCAAGAATATATGTCCATAGTACAATGACCTCTCCAAGATTACCTAAATAGTCCTTAAGACTTCCTAAGGTTTAGATCATGTCAACAAGATTAACCAACTTCCCTAACTAGAGTCATCCTCAAGACTTCCAAAGATAAGACATGAAGAGACCATCATTTCATGTCCTCCTCACACTTTAGCTAAGGAATGCTTAAGTCACTTTAGATTAGGTACTCAATCATTTACATAGTTACTACCATAGGTCATTAGTTCATTAGTTCATTAAGACTCATACATCACCTAAGACACTCACATAATAGATCACATAATGGTCTTTGGACAAGACCTAAGAACTCCACATAACACCTTCAAAGTCTATTGTGCAATGTCTAGATAGCGTCCCATACCACCACCTAAACCTCATAAACTTATCTAATGCTAATAGGTATTCCACATGATGAGAATAGGCAATAACCGACATAGTCCATGGTAGCAAGACATGGAATCCGAAGTTCTATCCTACTTCGATGAGGTTGTTCTACTTGCCAATGGTAGAACAAGGACACATCCCATATAGGCACATGGTTAAGGAATATGAAGGTCTTCGTTGTATTCTAGTCTCACACTTAACTACAACTACTTCCCTTGCCATACTCACTCGGTGCTAGCCTTTGTTCTCATAGATTAATTCACATTAAGGTTCATATAAATAGGTCCTTATCTAGTTCATGACCCCCTTTACATTCACCCTACCAAAGCAAGTTCCACTAGGGCATATCTCACTTTAGCGACAAGAAGCTCATAGCGATTTTCCTAAGGTATGATATGATGCCGTTCCAGCCAACCATCACTAAGTCCATCACTCATAACATGAAGGATACCATTACGGCTAACTACTTCACAATTCATAACCTCGCCACTAATTTCAAGGTTCCACATAACATTGACCTTCTTATCATTAAGGTCCCACTTATATTATTATTCAAGACTAAGAGTTATAACACCCTATATCAAGACATCACATATCCATAATCATATATACATCAAGTAAGAGATACAAGTCAACCAAGACAAGACATCACATACTTCACTTTTAACACATGATACAAGTCATTCTAGAAACACTTCTAAAACAACCTAACATATTCAAGTCATCCTATATATCATCATAACATCATTAATATACTCCCTATAGACTCATAAAGTGTCACGCCTCAAAACCCATTAAGACGGACAGGCACCCAATGCCCTAAAGGCCCGAGAGAACCAACCTGCAACCTGTTTTTACTGAGCATATACTATAACAATTGAGACAAGCTAACTTAGGATGCAGCGATACAAAACAACGTAAGTAGGTCCAAAAGTTATATACAAGACATGTCCGTTTAGGCCCCAACTCCTTAAGACACAACTGAACCATGTACACACGTCTACAAAGCCTTTAACAGATAGAAGACTAGAGTAGGTCAGGACAGACCCTGCCTTACCCTTAACTACGATACAATACCAAATGAATTTACCAAGGACTCAATAAAGCTCCGAATCAACTTGGAGCTCACCAAAAGTAGCAGAGTTTTGAGTGCTCCTACTGAGGAGGTCTACTAGCTGGAGTACCTGAGCCTGCAGCATGAAATGCAGCGTCCCCAATACGGGACGTCAGTACGAAAAATGTATTGAATATGTAAGGCAAATAGTATATGTAATACAAGGCTCAAATGAAATCAAGTAGCAATATATGAGTGCATAGATTAGGAGAGAAGACCACATTTGCTTACTCTTGTGGGATCAAGTAAGCTAGATTCTTTTCTTTACCTTTTTGTATGTTATAATCTTTGTTGGGCATGTGATACAAGTGATCAGCTGATCAGTGGTAGAAGAGGATGACCCATGCTAGGCGTATTAACCCCTGGGATGCGGTCCTCATAATTACACAACTTGGGATCGGCCTATGCTAGGCTTTTGCCCCTGAGCTGCCACCCTTCTATACCAATAGGGATCGGCCCATGCTAGGCTTTCGCCCTTGAGGTGCCACCCTTAATTAAAATAGATTTCTTCACTTAGATTTCTTAATCTTTGAGATTATTGTTAATCAGTTCATAACTCTTTTGAGACGTTATTTTGGATAATCACAACACTTTTGAGATGTTGCTTTGGTGGTCATAATCATCTTGGAGTAGTGGAATACATGAAAAATAATACTTTGATACAGTAACAATGTCATAAGGAGCTATGTAACATCAACACCAAAGTTTAAGACCTTAATGGCATAATTCACTTCAATTGACTAGGAGGGGATTCACCAAACTTTCTTTTGCAAATATCATTTCTATAGCAGCACAAGGGGGATAATTACACAAGTATAGAGTAGTGAACATTTAATGAAGTAGTTCCATGTACTAAGAATGGGAAAAGAAATATTGTTAGCTATTTGGAGATAGTACGCTGCCACTATGTTTCCTTTCCTAGGAATAGAACTTATGAGATTCACTTCATTGATATTAATTGTAAAATGCCAGATTTCATGCCAAAGGGATATAGAATCGAATAGCCTTACATACCTTATTTTCTGACCAATACCACTATCACGATTCAGCCTTCCTTTTTGGGTGCTAATCTACAACATAAGTCATGATTAAGCTAACATCAACAGCTAATCACAATAAGGCCCTCGAAAACAGCAGCTAAAATATTTGACGGAAAACAGGCCCTTACAACCCTTACACAAACGATGAACCACCACACCCTTCCTATACACATTAATACAACTTCATACATCCTCTCCCAAGATACCCAAACTTCCCTCAACAACAATATTCATAAGGCAGCCACTATCAAACTCAAATCTTTCAGCATATTAGGAGAATATTGACTCAAGGATTTATCACAATCCATGAATTCTTGATACATATATACAAAATTCTCCAATCCAAACATGACTTCAAAGAGAGGAAGACAAATGGGTTGAAGTCTTACCTTAATTCTGAAAATTTATCCTCTAAACTTGTACTTCAAGAATTCAAACTCTCCTTCAAACTTCTTACTTGAAAATGAGACAGCACTCAAGAATCCCTAAGGTGTTTTAGGGCTGCTTATTGAAGCCAAGAGAAACCAAGAAGGAAACTTAGGAATCTGAAAATTATTGCAAGTTCAAAATGGAGAAAAAGACCTGATCCTAATCCTTTTAAAAAGGAGCTGTTATGGCCGACATTCTTGACCAATTTTGGGCCATATAATGTCAAGTAGGTGTCCCACCAGCTTGTTCTTTTAACTTGGGTCTTTTTGGACTTAAGATTATTGGACCTTGGCTGTCCATTTTCCCTTTGTTCTTTTATTCAACTTGGGACAGATTAATTCAAGTAGGTGGTACACACTTGGCCCAATAACATGGTAAAAAAAAATCTTAGGAGGTGATGCACTTACCTAGTTTCACTTGGGCTTTATCCATAATGGGCCAATTGGCAGATTTGGCTGCTGGGCTTTCTTTCATTCACAATTTTCTTTAATAGGTTTGGGCTTCAAATGAGCCCCTAAATATAAGACGAAATCTGGTCAATCAAACTTGGGCCCTTAAACTATAATATAACTCAAGTAGGTGATGCAGCTGCTAGCTCAATTACCACCTTACTATAATTACTTAAATATTTTCCATCGGAGTTAACATGCAATACATATGCTCAAATGTGCAAGGCATTACATCACCTTCCGAGCTAGTTTAAACCAACACTAATCATATTATAAACACGATCCCTCACCTACACTATAAGTCTATGTCAAGTATAACATGAATAGAACTACCACATACAAAATACAGGCCGTTACATCCTTCCCCCCTGGAACATTCGTCCTCGAATGTTAGCATGGTTGTCCAGCCTACATAAGTTCAAGCCTAAGTTAGTACTACTATTAATCACATTGAACATATAGACTTATACTTACTTGTCAATGCCTCCACTAACATTTTGATCATTCCTACCAGTGTGAAAGAGGTGAGGATACTTCAATTTCATTGCTTCTTCTGCTTCCCATGTAACTTCTTCTACTTGTTGGTTTCTCCATAGTACTTTTACAGAAGCTACTTCTTTATTTCTTAACTTCCTAACTTGTCGATCCAGAATAGCAATGGGTACTTCTTCATAAGTGAGATCTCCTGTAACCTGTACGTCTTTAGTAGGAGTAATACGAAATGGGTCACCTACGCATTTACGTAGCATTGAGACATGGAACACCAGATGAACTGATGAAAGCTCTTGTGGTAGCTCTAACTCATAGGCTACTTGGACAAATTTTCGGATAATCTTATATGGCCCTATATCGCGTGGACTCAGCTTTCCTTTTTTACCAAACCTCATTACCCCTTTCATCGGAGACACCTTCAAGAACACCCAGTCCCCTATAGAAAATTCTAGTCCTCTCCTTCTAATATCTGCATATGATTTATGTCGACTTTGAGCTGTTTCTAGCCGCTGCTGTATCACTTTGACTTTTTCCATAGCTTGATGAACAAGATCTGGCCCAAATAAGGCAGTTTCACCTATTTCGAACCAGCCAATTGGTGATCTACACTTTCGACCATATAAAGCTTCATAAGGTGCCATTTTAATGCTCGAATGATAGCTATTGTTATAAGCAAATTCAATAAGTGGTAGGTGATCATCCCAGCTATCCTTGAAATCTAATATACAAGCTCGCAGCATATCCTCAAGTGTCTGAATTGTACGTTCTGCCTGACCATCCGTTTGAGGATGAAAGGCTGTACTTAAATTCACTTGTGTTCCCAAACTCTTTTGAAATGACTTCCAAAAATTTGCTGTGAATTGAGCTCCTCTATCAGATATTATAGAGATTGGCACTCCATGTAGTCGAACTATCTCTTTAATGTACAACCTCGCATACTCTTCAGCTGTATAAGTAGTCTTCACCGGCAAGAAATGTGTTGCTTTGGTAAGTCTATCAACTATTACCCATATGGAGTCAAACTTCCGGAATGAGCGAGGCAAACCAGTAACAAAATCCATGTTGATCATGTCCCATTTCCAAATTGGAAGTTCTATACGCTGCATGTAACCTCCGGGCTTTTGGTGTTCTACTTTTACCTGTTGACAATTTGGACACTGAGCCACGAATTCTGCAATGTTCTTCTTCATGTTCCCCCACCAATACATTTCTTTCAAGTCATGATACATTTTAGTTGACCCCGGATGAACAGAGTATCTTGAATTATGTGCTTCCATCATGATCCTCTTTCTTAGTTCATCTACATTAGGTACACACAATCTGTTTTGACATCGAAGTACTCCGTCTTGCTTAAGCTCAAATGCCTTTGTCATACCATGTAGTACATTCTCTTTAAGTTGTAAAAGAATTGGATCAGTGTACTGCTTCTCTTTCACTTCCACTATTAACAGGATTCTGCCGCATTTTGCACAATAACCCCTTCGTCTTGAGATTCAAGAAGGCGAACGCCCAAGTTCGCTAGTTGGGACAGATCCTTAGTCATTCCTTGTCTTTCGTAGACTTCCCATAAGTGCTTGCCATTATTTTACGGCTTAAAGCATCAGCTACTACATTAGCTTTACCGGATGATATAAGATGTCAATGTCATAATCTTTTAATAGCTCCAGCCACCTTCGCTGCCTCAGATTTAAGTCTTTTTGCTTAAAATATATTGCAAGCTTTTGTGATCAGTGTATATGTCAACATGAACTCCATACAAGTAGTGGCGCCATATCTTCAAAGCAAACACAACTGCTGCTAGCTCTAGATCATGGGTTGGATAATTTTTCTCATGTGGCCGCGCTGCCTTGAGCCATAAGCTATAACTTTACCATGCTGCATCAATACACAACCTAAGCCCACTCCCGAAGCATCACAATACACTACATAGCCTTCTGTACCTTCTGGAAGTACCAACACAGGTGTAGAAGTTAATTTACTCTTCAGCTCTTGGAAGCTTCTTTCACACTCATCGCTCCACTGAAACTTGGTTCCTTTGTGTGTTAGCTTTGTTAAGGGTGCAGCCATGGAAGAGAATCCTTCAACAAACCTTCTGTAATAACCTGCCAATCCAAGAAAACTACGGATCTCCGTAGGCGTTGTAGGTCTTGGCCATTTTTCACGGCTTCTATTTTCTGGTTATCAACCCTTATTCCTTCCTCGGATACGATATGACCTAGGAATGCCACAGATTTCAACCAGAACTCACATTTAGAGAACTTTGCATACAATTTACGATCACGGAGAATTTGTAAAACCTGCCGCAAGTGATTAGCATGATCCTCTTCCGATCTTGAATACACCAAAATGTCATCTATGAACACTATCACAAACACATCTAAAATGGCTTGAACACCCTATTCATCAAATCCATAAAAGCTGCTGGTGCATTTGTTAGCCCGAATGACATGACTAAGAACTCAAAATGACCATACCGTGTTCGGAAAGCTGTCTTGGGTATGTCTTTGTCCTTGACCCTCACTTGGTGATAACCTGACCTCAGGTCGATCTTTGAAAAACACCTAGCACCTTGTAATTGATCAAACAGATCATCAATTCTAGGGAGGGGATATTTGTTCTTAATTGTTACCTTATTCAACTGCCGGTAGTCGATACACATTCTTAATGAGCCATCTTTTTTGCGTACAAATAAAACTGGTGCTCCCCATGGGGACACACTAGGCCTTATGAATCCTTTTTGTAATAAGTCTTTTAACTGCTCCTTCAACTCTCGTAATTCTGCTGGAGCCATTCTATACGGAGGAATTGAGATAGGTTGAGTATCTGAAAGCACATCAATACCGAACTCTACTTCTCGTTCTGGAGGCAAACCTGGAAGATCTTCAGGAAACACATCTAGAAATTCATTTACCACCGGAATGGATTGAAGGGTTGGTGGCTCTGCATCTACATTTTTCACTCTAACCAGATGGCATATGTATCCTTTGGAAATCATCTTCTTTGCCTTAAGATAAGAAATAAATTTACCTCTTGGCATCCCAATATTACCTTTCCATTCGAGGACTACCTCTTTTGGAAACTGGAAATGCACTATCTTAGTTCGGCAATCTACCGTGGCATAACAAGAAGCTAACCAATCCATACCCATTATAACATCAAAATCTACCATGTCTAGCTCAACAAGGTCAGCCAATGTATCGCGATCACAAACAGTTACAATGCAATTACGATAAACTCTCCTAGCTATAATAGATTCACCAATCGGTGTAGACACTTCAAATGGCTTCGCTAATAATTCTGGTGTTCTTTTGAACTTTCAGCAATCAATGGTGTAACATATGATAGTGTAGACCCCGGATCGATTAATGCATATACAATATGTGAAAAGATGGACAATGTACCTGTAACCACATCCGGCGAGGCTTCTAAATTTTGTCGATCCCCTAGTGCATATGTGCGATTCTGACCTCCACTAGAACTAGCTGCTTGCCTAGCTCCTCTACCACGACCTGTAGGCATATGTAGTCCCCTACTTAAAGAAGGGGTTGATGAGGTCGACGCAACAACTGATCTAGTTGGTTGTGCAATGCCACCCACTCCCCTATGAGGACAGTTTCTCATCATATGCCCTGGTGTGCCACACCAAAAACAAACATCCGTCACAAACCTGCATGCACCTAGATGATTCCTCCCACACTGTGTACAAGGCTGCCGTGGAGGCCTTGATTGGCTCGTACTTCCTTGCTCTTGATGACTGCCTTGGCTTTCACTTCTTTTCCCAAACTGATTGCCCCTAAACCCTTGATAAAGTAACAATGTCATAAGGAGCTATGTAACATCAACACCACAGTTTAAGACCTTAATGGCATAATTGACTTCAATTGACTAGGAGGGGGATTCACCAAACTTTCTTTTGCAAATATCATTTCTATAGCAGCACAAGGGGGATAATTACACAAGTATAGAGTAGTGAACATATAATGAAGTAGTTCCATGTACAAAGAATGGGAAAAGAAATATTATTAGCTATTTGGATATAGTACGCTGCCACTATGTTTCCTTTCCTAGGAATAGAACTTATGAGATTCACTTCATTGATATTAATTGTAAAATGCCAGATTTCATGCCAAAGGGATATAGAATCGAATAGCCTTACATACCTTATTTTCTGACCAATACCACTATCACGATTCAGCCTTCCTTTTTGGGTGCTAATCTACAACATAAGTCATGATTAAGCTAACATCAGCAGCTAATCACAATAAGGCCCTCGAAAACAGCAGCTAAAATATTTGACGGAAAACAGGCCCTTACAGCCCTTACACAAATGATGAACCACCACACCCTTCCTCTACACATTAATACAACTTCATACATCCTCTCCCAAGATACCCAAATTGCCCTCAACAACAATATTCTTAAGGCAGCCACCATCAAACTCAAATCTTTCAGCATATTAGGAGAATATTGACTCAAGTATTTATCACAATCCATGAATTCTTGATACATATATACAAAATTCTCCACTCCAAACATGACTTCAAAGAGAGGAAGACAAATGGGATGAAGTCTTACCTTAATTCTGAAAATTTATCCTCTAAACTTGTACTTCAAGAATTCAAACTCTCCTTCAAACTTCTTACTTGCAAATCAGACAGCACTCAAGAATCCCTAAGGTGTTTTAGGGCTGCTTATTGAAGCCAAGAGAAACCAAGAAGGAAACTTAGGAATCTGAAAATTATTTCAAGTTCAAAATGGAGAAAAAGACCTGATCCTTATCCTTTTAAAAAGGAGGTGTTATGGCCGACATTCTTGACCAATTTTGGGCCATATAATGTCAAGTAGGTGTCCCACCAGCTTGTCCTTTTAACTTGGGTCTTTTTGGACTTAAGATTATTGGACCTTGGCTGTCCATTTTCCCTTTGTTCTTTTATTCAACTTGGGACAGATTAATTCAAGTAGGTGGTACACACTTGGCCCAATAACATGGTAAAAAAAAATCTTAGGAGGTGATGCACTTACCTAGTTTCACTTGGGCTTTATCCATAATGGGCCAATTGGCAGATTTGGCTGCTGGGCTTTCTTTAATTCACATTTTTCTTTAATAGGTTTGGGCTTCAAATGAGCCCCTGAATATAAGACAAAATATGGTCAATAAAACTTGGGCCCTTTAACTATAATATAGCTCAAGTAGGTGATGCAGCTGCTAGCTCAATTACCACCTTACTATAATTACTTAAATATTTTCCATCGGAGTTAACTTGCAATACATATGCTGAAATGTGCAAGGCATTACATCACCTTCCGAGCTAGTTTAAACCAACACTAATCATATAAGAAACATGATCCCTCACCTACACTATAAGTCTATGTCAAGTATAACATGAATAGAACTACCACATACAAAATACAGGCCGTTACATAAAGTCAAGTAGGAATAATCAAGACTTAACCCTAACACTATACTCATAATGTCAAGTCAAAGTCTAACATAATCACTTAAGGCAACATAACTAGAAGAATACATACATGACTATATAACTTCACATGTAGATAAGTAATATCATACTCACATCATCAACTACACAAATAGCCACATAACTTCAAGTAGTTGCCAATAAGGCCATGCTCATAATATTGCATAAAGTAACGCCGACAAGGCCACATCAATTGCAAATTAAACACATAACACCGCCACCATAAGTGGACCATACCAATCACAATAATATCGAAGTATAATTAATATCAAATTAAGGAAAACGGGGCAGCATACCTTCATCCCCATATCCACACTTCAATTCAATGCCAATTCAACCAATTCAACATCACAAGGCCCTTACCCATGGCCATGAACAATAATTCAAAGCAATAACCATAATACTCAATGAATCTACATCAATTCAATCTAGATTTAACAATCTAATATCAATTATATATCAATTGAACACAATTCTTATATCATTAGAAAGCCCATAAGAAACTACACAATAATTCATCAACATTAGCTTAATATCAAGTAACCCAATAAGTAGTCAAAACTAGGGTTCATCAATTCACATGGGTTCATAGGTAATTTATGTTGAAATCATCAATACAATATCATTTAGATCATAATTCAATGTTTAGAAATAATTTATGCAAGAACCCATGGTAGAATCCCGAAATTGGACAATTCACTTTAGAAAACTTTGTAAAACACTTTGAGGATTGGGCTCCTTGATGAAATAAGTTTCAAGGATCAAAAGACATACCTCAAGGATGATAATTCTTCACTTTGATGAAGAATTTCCACTCAAGAACCCCTCACCAAGCTGCCTCTTCAATGGAGTCTTCAATGGAGGTTTTGGGATTTCTAAGAGACTTAGGGTTTTGATTTTTAGAAGAATGAATTATTCTAAGTGTTAAGCACTTATATACTCATATAAAATACCCATAAGACCCTTAATAAACCGCCTCAACTATTATTTAGACATGGGGTGAATTGGTAAATTCACCCCTGACTTGGCAGCAAATCTGCGCAGGAGAACTAACTTGCGACGGCCTGCCTGTGATGGGGCATCACGGCTGACACGGGCCGTCATGGACCCCCGTTGCAAGATCCAGTGGCTTGCCAAGGGTCCCCTCTACACCCTTGGACAAGGCCCCCACTACGAGACCCTTGTGACGGGGCGTCACAGCCATTACTGGCCGTTGACAGCTCCGTCGCCAAGGCTGCCTGGGACAGCCTGCCATCAGGTTTTGGGTCCTTTCCTCAAGGACCCTTTGATGGTCCTTTGAGATACTTTCCCGGACGTTTACAACCCAAATACGATCTTCTATGAGTTTAAGCTTTAGTGTTTACTGTTTGGGTTTTGGTATTTTTGTCTTGGGGTTTTGGTTAATGGTTTAGGGTTTGGGTTAGGGTTAGGGGGTTAAGGCTTGAGTTTACTTTTTTTTTATAGGTTTTCGAGTTTGCGGTTAGGATTTGAGGTTTAAAATCTATGGTTTAGTGTTTAATGTCTGGGTTTTAGCATTTTGGACTTAGGGTTTACAGTTTAGAATTTAGGGTTAGGGTTAAGAATAGGTTTAGGATTAGGGTTAATGTTTGGGATAGGGTTAGGGTTAGGGTTTAGTTTTTTTTTTAGGGTTTAGGTTTTTGGGATTAGGATTATTGGTATAAAATCTATGATTTAGTGTTTAATGTTTGGGTTCCTGTATTTTGAGCTTAGGGGCTTTTTTGACTTAGGGTTTAGGGTTTAGAATTAGGTTAGGGTAAGGGTTAGGGTTTAAAATATATGGTTTAGTATTTGATGTTTGGGTTTTGGTATTTTGGGCTTGGGGTTTAGGTTTATGGTAGGGTTAGGGTTAGGGTTAGTGTTAATGTTAGGGTTAGGGTTATAATTTAGGTTGTTTCTTAGGTTTTAGGGTTTGTGGTTAAAGATTTGAGTTATAACATCTATGGTTTAGTGTTTAATGTTAGGGTTTTGGTATTTTGGGCTTGGGTTCAGGATTTATTGTAGGGTTAGGGTTAGGGGTAAGGTTAGGGTTAGGGTTAGGGTTTAGGGCTTAGGGTTAGGGTTTTTCATTCTTTTAGATTTTTTAGAATTAGAGTATAGAATTTGAGGTTTAATATCAATGGTTTAGTGTTTATTGTTTAGTTTTGGTATTTTGTCTTGGGTTTAGGGTTTATGGTAGGGTTTGGTTAGGGTTAGGGTTAGGTTTTGGATGTTTTTTAGGTTTTAGGGATTGGGGTTAAGGATTTGAGTTGTAATATCTATGGTTTAGGTTTATCATTAGGGTTTAGGTATTTTTTGCATTGGGTTTAGGGTTTTAGGGTTAGGGTTAAGGATAGGGTTAGGTTAGGGTTCGTGTTATGTATCGGGTTAGGGTTAGTGTTTAGGGTTATTTTATGTTTTAGGTTTTGGGTTTAGGATTTTTGGTTTAAAATCTATGGTTTAGTGTTTAATGTTTGGTATTTTGTATCTTGGGCTTGGGTTTCCGGGTTAATAGTTTAGGTTAGGGTTAGGTTTAAGGTTAGGGTAGGGTTAGGTTAGGGTTAAGGTTAGGGTTAGGGTTTTGGGTTCTTTTAGATTTTTGAGTTTAGGGTGTAGAATTTGAGGTTTAATAACAATGGTTTAGTGTTTATTGTTTGGGTTTTTGTATTTTCGGCTTGTGGTTTAGGGTTTATGGTAGGGTTAGGGTAAGGGTTAATGTTAGGGTTAGGGTTAGATTATTTTTAGGTTTTAGGGTTTAGGGTTAAGGATTTGAGTTGTAATATCTATGGTTTACTGTATAACGTTAGGGTTTTTGTATTTTTGGCTTTGAGTTAGGGTATAGGGTTGGGTTAGGGTTAATGATATGATTAGGGTTAGGGTTAGGGTTAGGATTAGGATTAGGATTAGGGTTATGGTGTAGGTTTTCTTAGGTTTTATAGTTCAGGGTTTAGCATTTGAAGTTTAAAATCTATGGTTTAGTATTTAATGTTTGGGTTTTGATATTTTGGGCTTTGGTTTCAGGTTTATGGGTTAGAGCTAGGGTTAGGGTTAAAGTCAGGGTTAGGTTGTTTTTTTTTGAGGTTTTTAGTTTTAGGATTTGTATTTGAGGTTTAATATCAACGGTTTAGTATTTAATGTTTTGGGTTTTGGTATTTTGGCTTGGTGTTTAGGATTTATGGTAGGGTTAGGGTTAAGGTTAAGGTTTAGGTTGTTTTTAGGTTTTAGGGTTTGGAGTTAAGGATTTGAGTTGTAATATCTATGGTTTAGTGTTAAATGTTAGGGTTTGGTATTTTGTGCTTTATAATTAGGGTTTAGGGTTTACGATTAGAGTTAAGGATAGGGTTAGGTCTAAGGTTCGTGTTAGGTATAGGGTTAGGGTTAGGGTTTATGTTTTTTTTTTTAGGTTTTAGGTTTTGGGGTTTAGGATTTTTGGCTTAAAATATATGGTTTAGTGTTTAATGTTTAGGTTTAGGTATTTTGGGCTTAATGTTTTGGGTTTAATGGTTTAGAGTTAGGGTTAGGGTTAAGGTTAGTGTTAGGGTTAGGGTCAGGGTTTAGTTTTTTTTTTAGGCTTTAGGGTTTGTGGTTTAGGATTTGAGGTTTAAAATCTATGTTTAGTGTTTAATGTTTGGGTTCTCATATTTTAGACTTAGGTTAAGGGTTTAGGGTATAGGGTTAGGGTTAGGGTTAGGATTAAGGTTAGAATGTAGTTTTTTTTTTATGTTTTATGGTTCATGGTTTTTCATTTGACATTTAAAATCTATGGTTTAGTATTTAATGTTTGGGTTTTGGTATTTTAGGCTTATGGTTTAGGGTTTAGGGTTTAGGGTTTAGGGTTAGGGTTAGGTTAAAAGTAGGGTCAAGGTTAGGGTTAGGTTTTTGGGTTTTCTTAGATTTTTGGGTTTAGGGATTAGGATTTGAGGTTTAATATCAATGGTTTATTGTTTAATGTTGTTTATTTTGGTGTTTTGGTCTTGGGGTTTAGGATTTATGGTAGGGTTAGGGTTAGGGTTAGGGTTTAGCTTGTTTTTTTAGGTATTAGGGTTTGGGGCTAAGGATTTGAGTTGTAATTCTATGGTTTAGTGTTCAATGTTAGGGTTTTGGTATTTTGAGCTTTGGTTAAGGGTTTAGGTTTAGGTTTAGGGTTAAAGATAGGGTTAGGGTTAGGGTTGGTTTTTTTTTTTTTTAGGTTTTAGTTTTTGGGGTTTTGGATATTCGGTTTAAAATCTTTAGTTTAGTGTTTAATGTTAGGGTTTTGGTATTTTTGGCTTGGGGTTTTGGGTTAATGGTTTTGGGTTAGGTTAGGGTTTAGTTTTTTTTAGGTTTTAGGGATTGTGGTTTAAAATTTGAGGTTAAAATCTATGGTTTAGTGTTTAATGTCTGGGTTTTTATAATTTGGACTAAGGTTTTTTGGACTTAGGGTTTAGGTTTAGGATGTAGGCTCTTTGAGGTTTAAGATCTATTGTTTAGTGTTTAATATTTGGGGTTTTGTATTTGGGCTTTGGGTTTAGTGTTTATGGTAGGGTTAGTGTTTAGGGTTAATATTTGGGTTAGGGTTAGGTTTTAGGTTGTTTTTTAAGTTTAGGGTATGGGGTTATTTGAGTTGTAATATCAATCGTTTAGTGTTTAATGTTAGGTTTTTTGTATTTTGGGCATAGGGTTTAGGGTTAATGTTAAGGAAAGGGTTAGGGTTAGGGTTAGTGTTAGTTTTTTGTTTTTTTAGGTTTTAGGTTTTGGGGTTTAGGATTTTTGGTATAACATCTATGGTTTAGTGTTTAATATTTGGGTTTTGGTATTTTGGGCTTGGGGTTTCGGGTTAATGGTTTGGGTTAGGGTTAGGGTTTAGTTTTTTAGGTTTTAGGGTTTGGGTAAGGATTTTAGTTGTAATATCTATGGTTTAGTGTTCGATGTTAGGTTTTGGAATTTTAGACTTTGAGTTTAGGGTTTAGGTTTAGGGTTAGGGTTAAGGATAGGGTTAGGTTTTGGGTTAGGGTTAGGGTTAGGGTTTAGGGTTTTTTAGGTTTTTAGGGTATGTGGTTTAGGATTTGAGGATTAGAATCTATGGTTTAGTGTTTATTGTGTGGGATTTCGTATTTTGGACTTAGTTTTTTTTGGACTTAGGTTTAGGGTTAGGGTGTAGTTTTTTTTAAAATATGGTTCAGGGTTTAGGATTTGAGGTTTAAAATCTATAGTTTAGTATTTAATGTTTGGGTTTTGGTATTTTGGGATTAGGGTTTTGGGTTTATGGTTTCGAGTTAGGGTTAGGGTTAGAGTTAGGGTTAGGTTAGGGATTTGGGTTCTTTTACATTTTTGGGTTTAGGTGTAGAATTTAAGGTTTAATATCAATGGTTTAGTGTTTATTATTTTGGTTTTGGTATTTATGGCGTCGGGTTTAGGGTTTATGGTAGGGTTAGGGTTAGGGTTGATGTTGGGTTAAGGTTAGGGTTTAGGTTGTTTTTTAGGTTTTAGGGTTTGGGTTATGGATTTGAGTTATAATATCTATGGTTTAGTGTTTAACGTTAGGGTTTTGGTATTTTTTGGCTTTAAGTTTAGGGTAAGGGTTTAGGGTTAGGGTTAGGATAGTGTTAGGGATAGGATTCATGTTAGGGTTAGGTTTAGCGTTAGGGTTTAAGTTTTTTTTTATTTTTTGGTTTTGGGATTCAGGATTTATGGTAGGGTTAGGGTTAAGGTTAAGGTTTAGGTTGTTTTTAGGTTTTAGGGTTTGGAGTTAAGGATTTGAGTTGTAATATCTATGGTTTACTGTTAAATGTTAGGGTTTTGGTACTTTGTGCTTTATATTCAGGGTTCAGGGTTTAGGATAGAGTTATGTCTAATGTTCGTGTTAGGTATAGGGTTACGGTTAGGATTTATGGTTTTATTAGGTTTTAGATTTTGGGGTTTAAGATTTTTGGTTTAAAATCTATGGTTTAGTGTTTAATGTTTAGGTTTAGGTATTTTGGGCTTAATGTTTTGGGTTAATGGTTTAGAGTTAGGGTTAGGGTTAAGGTTAGTGTTAGGGTTAGGGTTAGGGTTTAGATTTGTTCTTAGGTTTTGGGGTTTATGGTTTAGGATTTAAGGTTTAAAATCTATGGTTTAGTGTTTAATGTTTGGGTTTTCGTATTTTAGACTTAGAGTTTAGGGTTTAGGGTATAGGGTTAGTGTTAGGGTTAGGATTAAGGTTAGGATGTAGTTTTTTTTATGTTTTATGATTCATGATTTATCATTTGATGTTTAAAATCTATGGTTTAGTATTTAATGTTTGGATTTTGGTATTTTGGGCTTAGGGTTTCTGGTTTAGGGTTTAGGGTTAGGGTTAGGGTTAAAATTAGGGTTAGGGTTAGGGTTAGGTTTTTGGGTTTTCTTAGATTTTGGGTTTAGGGTTTAGGATTTGAGGTTTAATATCAATGGTTTAGTGTTTAATGTTTGTATTTTGGTGTTTTGGGTTTTGGGTTTAGGATTTATGGTAGGGTTAGGGTTAGGGTTTAGCTTGTTTTTTATGTTTTAGGGTTTGAGGTTAAGGATTTGAGTTGTAATATCTATGGTTGAGTGTTCAATATAGGGTTTTGGTATTTTGGGCTTTGGGTTTAGGGTTTAGTGTTTAGGTTTAGGGTTAAAGATAGGGTTAGGGTTAGGGTTCGTGTTAGGGATTGGTTTAGGGTTAGGTTTTAGTGTTTTTTTTAGGTTTTAGTTTTTGGGGTTTAGGATTTTTGGTTTAAAATCTTTAGTTTAGTGTTTAATGTTAGGGTTTTGGTATTTTGGGCTTGGGGTTTTGGGTTAGGGTTAGGGTTTGGCTTAGGATTAAGGTTAGGGTTTAGCTTTTTTTAGGTTTTAGGGATATTGGTTTAAAATTTGATGTTTAAAATCTATAGTTTAGTGTTTAATGTCTGGGTTTTTATACTTTGGACTAAGGTTTTTTTGGACTTAGGGTTTAGGTTTAGGGTGTAGGCTCTTTTTAGGTTTTATGATTAAAGGTTTAGCATTTGAGGTTTAAAATCTATTGTTTAGTGTTTAATATTGGGGGTTTTGTATTTTGGGCTTTGGGTTTAGTGTTTATGGTAGGGTTAGTGTTAGGGTTAGTATTTGGGTTAGGGTTAGGTTCTAGGTTATTTTTTTAAGTTTTAGGGTTAGGGGTTATTTGAGTTATAATATCAATCGTTTAGTGTTTAATGTTAGGGTTTTTGTATTTTGGGCATAGGATTTAGGGTTAAGGTTAAGGAAAGGGTTAGGTTTTAGTTTTTTTTTAGGTTTTAGGTTTTGGGGTTTAGATTTTTTGGTATAACATCTATGGTTTAGTGTTTAATATTTGGGTTTTGGTATTTTGGGCTTGGTGCTTCGGGTTAATGGTTAGGGTTAGGGTTAGGGTTAAGGTTAGGGTTAGGGTTATGGTTTAGTTTTTTTTAGTTTTTAGGGTTTGGGTAAGGATTTGAGTTGTAATATCTATGGTTTAGTGTTCAATGTTAGGGTTTTGGTATTTTAGACTTTGAGTTTAGAGTTTAGGGTTTAGGTTTAGGGTTAAGAATAGGGTTAGGGTTTGGGTTAGGGTTAGGGTTAGGGTTTAGGTTTTGTTTAGGTTTTAGGGTATGTGGTTTAGGATTTGAGGTTTAAAATCTATGGTTTAGTGTTAAATGTGTGGGTTTTCGTATTTTGTACTTAGGTTTTTTTTGGACTTAGGGTTTAGCGTTAGAGTGTAGTTTTTTTTTAAAATATGGTTCAGGGTTTAGCATTTGAGGTTTAAAATCTATATTTTAGTATTTAACGTTTGGGTTTTGGTATTTTGGGCTTAGGGTTTGGGTTTATGGTTTAGAGTTAGGGTTAGGGTTAAGGTTAGGGTTAGGGTTCGGATTAGGGTTAGGGTTAGGGATTTGGTTATTTTAGATTTTTGGGTTTAAGGTGTAGAATTTGAGGTTTAATATCGATGGTTAATTTTTTTTTTTTTGTTTTGGTATTTGCGGCTTCGGGTTTAGGGTTTATGGTAGGGTTAGGGTTAGGGTTGATGTTAGGGTTAAGGTTAGGGTTTAGGTTGTTTTTAGGTTTTAGGGTTTGGGTTATGGATTTGAGTTGTAATATATATGTTTAGTGTTTAACCTTAGGATTTTGGTATTTTTGGCTTTGAGTTTAGGGTATAGGGTTTAGGGTTAGGGTTAAAGATAGTGTTAGGGATAGGATTCATGTTAGGGTTAGGTTTTAGGTTTTTATTTATTTATTGGTTTTGGTGTTTAAGATTTTTGGTTTAAAATCTATGGTTTAGTGTTTAATGTTTGGGTTTTGGCATTTTGGGTTTTTTTTTTTTTTTTTTTTAATTGAACTACCCTTGGGTGGGTAAGGGGCTGAGCAGCACCCCCAGGCCTTAACATTAATAAACAAAACTAAATACAAAGGAGGGGGACATAAACCTAACCTCCAACCTAAGGTGGTTCAGAGTCAACTTTCCAAAAGAGGACGTCAACTCCTCCCCGTACATCAAGGATGAAACCAAAATACTAAGCACCTAAGGAGAGGACTCCTCTCATTACAAAGTATCTAGGAAGCATAAACAAGGGAGACTCTCCCTTTACAAGGTAGAATAAAACTAAGCTAACCTATTCAAATAGCTATAGTTGACAGGCTGCTCTGTTGATCAAGGTGGTTCCTTAATTCTTCTAGTCTTCCTTCTTCTAAAGCTAGGCATCTCCAGTAAATCCAGGTGATAGTATGATTTTGCTTCCTTAGGCATGTACTGGCTGCTGAAGTATATCTGTGGACTGGTTGTCATGTGACTGTGTTTTGAAAGAGAATCAGCCACCCAATTTGCTTCTCTGAATATATGTAAGCACTTGAATTGCTGAGTCTGAGAGATGAGATCTTGCAATCGTCCCAACTGGGTAATGATACTCCATTGAGGAGCTGTCTTCTTTAAAATCCAATGTACTACTAGTTGAGAATCAAGCTCCAAAATTATGTTTCTATATCCCAGTTCAAGTGCCCAAGTCAAACCAAATGTTGCTGCCTCTATTTCCGCTTTGTTGTTTGTTCCTTCTCCAAGGGGTGTTGTGAAAGCCATCACCAATTTACCATTTTTATCCCTCAAAATGCCGCCAGCTCCCAACCTGCCAGGATTAGTGGTTGCGCTGCCATCGGTGTTTACTTTGAGCCATTGGTCGGGAGGTTTAAGCCATGCTACCAAACTCACTTTGATGTCATGCACACACTTTTCACATTTTTGAATTAAATCTGTCCATTTTGCAGGCCACTGAAGCTGAGGGAAGGCTGTGGAAAGCATTTTGTAGTTATCCTTGTAGATGGCATATTTGACCCTGCTGATATTGGTTGTCTTGCCTCCATATTTAGCTGCGCACCTGTTCTTCCATAAGTTCCAACAAATGAAAATTGGGGTCGCTTGCAAAAGTAATCTGTGGGCTGCATTCTTAGGTGTGGCATTCCACCACTGCTTGAGCAGTGAGTGCAAGTCAGTCTGGTCTAGCTGCAGCCCTGCAGTGGCTGCAAAGCTGGTCCAGATGTTGGTTGCGAAGTTCCCTTTGTTGAAGATATGCTCAATGCAATCCATACCTGCCCTGTCAAAACAACACACACACTTTGATGGCTCAATGCCAAAACTAGTTAGCTTGTCGTTAGTAGGGAGTTTACACCTAAGGGTTCTCCATAATAAAAAGGAAATCTTAAAAGGAATGTATTTATGCCATAAAAGAGAGTTAAAGTGATGTTTAGCTCTTTTTTCCCGGATTTCCTCCCAGGCTGATGAACAGCTAAATGCTCCATGAGTGTTGAGTTTCCAAACTGGCTGATCTAGAAGATGTTGTTGAGGTGAAATTTCTGTAGCTAGTATGTTGGAGAGTTGACTGGCAGGTGCCTCCTCTAACAGCTTGCTCCAATTCCAACTCCCTTCCTCCCAAGATTCAGCAACTGTGGAGTTGTTGAATCTATTACTGGTGGTGGAGAAGTTTGCAAGAGGTCCACTACCGAGCCAATTGTCCCACCAGAAGGAACAATTCCCAGCTTGGAGCTTCCATTGAATATGTTGTTCCACCTGTTGTCTATTCATCAGCATATGTTTCCAGGTCAAAGAATCACCTGTATCCCATTTATTGCTAACAGGGTTGGATCTTTGGCAATATTTAGCTTTTAAGAAATCACCCCACAGAGTTTGTTTGGTTCTAAAGATCCACCACTGTTTGAATTGAAAGTCCCTGCAAGTATCTTGTAAGTTCCTCATCCCCCCCCCTATCATAGGGGTAACTTAGATTTTTCCATGAAGCCCAGTGGTACCTCTTCCTATCGCTCTTCCATCCCCAGAAAAAATCAGCTATAAGCATTTGGATTTGCTTAGGTATTGTCACTGGAGGTGTTACTGCAGATAGAAGGTGAATAGGAAGAGCTTGAAGAACATGCTTAGTGAGAATAGCCTTGCCTCCATAGCTAAGTTGTTTGGTTTGCCAACCCGTAATTTTACCAACAACCTTGTTAACAAGATCAGAAAAATAAACATTTCTAGGCCTGCCAACAAATAAAGGGCATCCTAGGTAAGTAATAGGACCCTGTTTTTGTTTGAACCCTGTCAGCCTTTTAATTCTATCTCTAGTGCTATTAAAAGCATTAGAGTGTAGCATAAAGTGGCTTTTATCACCATTAATGAGTTGACCAGAAGTGATCTCATAATCTTTTAAAGTTGCCATTAAAAGCTTTAAGGTTTTGCACCTTCCAGAAGAAAACAGAATTATGTCATCAGCAAAACTCAAATGGTTCACTTGGGGTCCCCTCATTTCCATGAAGAAACCATTATAATCCGGGTGATTATGTAACCTGTTGAGAGATTTTGAAAGCACCTCAGCACCTAAAATAAATAGGGCCGGAGAAAGAGGATCACCTTGCTTGAGGCCCCTAGTGGAGTTGAAAAAACCATACCTCTTACCATTCACAATGACTGAGTACCAATTGTTAGCCATGATTCTCCACACCATATCAATGAACACTTCATCAAACCCCATTTTCCTTATAACTAAGCAAATATATGACCATGAGACTCTGTCATAAGCTTTTGCCATGTCTAGTTTAATAATGAAATTACTTCCAATGTTGGGTTTCTTGATTTGGTGAATGATTTCCTGAGCTAACATGATGTTTTCACAGATGCTTCTTCATTTCACAAAACCGGACTGATTGGGAGAAATCAAAGAGGGGAGGATAGGGCTAAGTCTGTTACTCACTAGTTTGGAAATTATTTTACTAGTGAAGTTACTTAGACTTATAGGCCTAAACTCAGTAAGCTTGTTTCGATTATTTACTTTGGGCAGCAGTACAATACAAGAATGGGAGAAATATTTAGGAATCATTTGACCACTGAAAAACGCTTGAATCACCCCCATTAGATCATGCTTGATAATGTGCCAGCACTTCTGAAAGAAGTACCCATTCATGCCATCAGGACCTGCTGCAGAATTAGAGTTCATAGGAAAAACCACTTCCTTAAGTTCATTCATATCTGGGACATTGGTAAGATGAGTATTCTGATCATGACTAACCATCCTTGGAATACACTCCAAGGTGTGCTCATTAATAAGCTTTTCCTCACCTGTGAATATAGATTTGAAGTGGTCACAAGCAGCTTGAGCAATGTTATCCTCACCTTGAATCCAATCCCCATTTTCAGTGACAATTTTGTGCACAAAAAGTTTCATTCTCCTTCCCCTTATAATAGAATGGAAATATTTGGAATTGGTGTCACCGTCCTTGAACAATTGGAGCTGGGTTTTCTGTTTCAAAATAGTATCCTCCAACTTGAGGAATTTAATATATTGAGCATTTATTTCATGAAGGGCACTCCTATGAGAGTCACTTTGGTCTAGGATGTATTCCTCTTCAGCTTTGTGCGCTTGTTCCTCATACATCCTTACTTTTTGGAAAATATCACCAAATTCCTTTCTTGACCAAGTACTAAGAGTGTTTGACAATCTTTTCATTTTCTGGTGGAATTTCCACATGCCATTACCTTCTACATCCTTATCCCAACAAGTTTTCACAATTTCCATGAAATGAGGGTTATCAACCCAACAATTAAGGAATTTGAAATACTTGATGTGATCAGAATTTGTGGAAACCATTTCCATGAGAAAAGGACAATGATCTGACCCAGTGGAAGACAAGTGAGTAATGGTGGTTTGAGGCATCTTTTCTAACCATGAATCAGTAACCAAAGCCCTATCAAGCCTCTTCCAGATTCTGTGATTGATACCCCTCTTATTTGACCAAGTGAATTTGTGCCCACTGAACCCAATGTCCAAGAGTCCACATGCTTCAATAATAGCAATAAAATCAATGCTCTTCCTCATATTGTAAGGCACTCCTCCCAGTTTTTCATCTACAGCAGTTATAACATTATAATCTCCAACTGCGCACCAAGGTTTGGTGTTCACTGTGGCCTGCTGAAGCATCTTGTCCCAAAAAGGTCTCCTGAGGTGATCATTGCATTTTGCATAGACAAACGTACTAGTAAATTGGTATTGTAACTCATTGTGTTTCATGTCACAAGTGATTTGCTGTTCATCTTCATCAAGAATATTACAGTCAATATCGCTGCTCCAAAAAACCCAAATCTTACCATTACAGTTACTAGTGGCATTGTCCATGTTTAATTGAACTTTGAAGTTTTGTACATGAACACTATCAGAGAAAGGTTCCAAAATGGTAATAACAGATAAATGGTGAAGCTTTCTGAGCATCTTTAATCTTTCCAACACTCCCTGAGTGTTGATCCCTCTCACATTCCATAAGAGTGTACAAATCATTGAGAGGTTTTAGAGGAGAAGAGCCTAGTGTTATGTCTGGCAGCAGTGAAAGTATTGACATCCTGCTTTTTAAACTGGCGTTTGTCATGCTTGAACCCTCTTGGAGATAATCCCTGACTTTGTGTTGCCTGTTGAAGCTCCTCCTCTAGGGCCTGGTCTGCCTTGAAAGGAGCCTCACTAGTCTCATCCTCCTCCTCAGGTTCTTCTAGGTATTGATTATCTTTATCCAGATCATCCTCAGAGTTATCAACTACATACTCATCAAAAGGAGGAACAGTATTCAGCTTGCAAACTTGCTGTCTTATATCCGGAGGTTCAGCTGGTGAAGATGTCATGTACTGAATCTGTAGAGGTAGAGTATCCATCCCTTGATTGTCATCCACCATAACAGATTTTTTACATGAATCCTCCCTCCTCCCTTATTGCTGCTCATTTTCTTTGTCTTGCAGCCTGGTTTGTCTTCTTTTTGCAGCCTCTCTTTTTTGTTTGCTTGGTTTGTTTTTACTCTTAGGGGTGTTGCCTTGAGTATTGTTACTTGGTTCCCTTTTATCTTTTTCTTTCCTTTTTTCATTTTGTTGTTTCTCTTGATTTTCCAGAACTGCCTGTTCCCTGTTATTACTGTCCAGATCCTGCTGCTGCCTCTGTTGTTGAACCTCTTGTTGTCTGTCTTTGTTATCAATATAGGCTCTAAGGTCAGGACTATGGTCAATATCCAACCCCTCATGCAGAACATGAGGTAGATTCCCCCCTTTGGTAACCCCTTCCTGCAAATTAGTGGCTTTCTCCTGACATCCCCCTTCCACACCTCCAATATCTTCATCAGATAAGGTTAGGGTTAGGGTTAGGGTTAAGGTTAGGGTTAGGGTTTGGGTTAGGGTTAGGGTTTAGGTTTTTCTAGGTTTTAGAGTTTGTGGTTTAGGATTTGAGATTTAAAATCTATGGTTTAGTGTTTAATGTTTGGGTTTTCGTATTTTGAACTTAGTTTTTTTTTCTTGGACTTAGGGTTTAAGGATTAGTGTTAGCGTTAGGGTTAGGATTAGATATAAGATGTAGGTTGTTTTTAGGTTTTATGGTTCAGGGTTTGGCAATTGAGGTTTAAAATCTATGGTTTAGTATTTAATGTTTGTGTTTTGGTATTTTGGGCTTTGGGTTTAGGGTTTTTGGTAGGGTTAGTGTTAGGTTAGTGTTAGGGTAAGGGTTAGGTTTTAGGTTGTTTTTTAAGTGTTAGGGTTTGGGGTCATTTAAGTTATAATATCTATGGTTTAATGTTTAATGTTAGGGTTTTGGTATTTTGGGCTTTGGGTTTTATGTTAATGTTAAGGATAACGTTAGGGTTAGGGTTAGGGTTTATTTTTTTTTTAGTTTTTATGTTTTGGGGTTTAGGATTTTGGTTTAAAATCTATGGTTTAGTGTTTAATATTTGGGTTTTTGTATTTTGGGCTTGGGGTTTTGGGTTAATGGTTTAGGGTTAGGGTTAGGGTTAAGGTTAGGGTTAGGGTTAGGGTTTAAGTTATTTTTTAGGTTTTAGGGTTTTGGTTAAAAATTTGTGTTGTAATATCTATGGTTTAGTGTTCAATGTTAGGATTTTTGTATTTTAGTCATTTGGTTAAGGTTTTAGAGTTTAGGATTAGGGTTAAGGATAGGGTGAGGGTTAGGGTTTGTGTAGGCATAGGGATAGGGTTAGGGTTAGGGTTTAGTGTTTTTTTAGGTTTTTGGTTTTGGGGTTCAGGATTTTTGGTTTAAAATCTATGGTTTATTGCTTAATGTTTGGGTTTTGGTAATTTGGGCTTGGGGTTTTGGGTTAATTGTCTAGGGTTAGGGTTAGGGTTAGGGTTTAGGTTTTTTTTAAGTGTTAGGATTCTTGGTTTAGGATTTGAGGTTTAAAATCTATGGTCTAGTGTTTGATGTCTTGGTTTTCATATTTTGGACTTAGCTTTTTTTTTGGACTTAGTGTTTAGGGTTAGGGTGTAGATTTTGTTTTTAAAATGGTGCAGGGTTTAGCATTTTAGTTTTAAAATCTATTGTTTAGTATTTAATGTTTGGGTTTTGGTATTTCGGGTTTAGGGTTTTTGGTTTATGGTTTAGAGTTAGGGTTAAGGTTAAGGTTAGGGTTAGGGTTAGGGTTAGGGTTTTGGGTTCTTTTTTATTTTTGGATTTAGGGTGGAGAATTTGAGGTTTAATATCAATGGTTTAGTGTTTATTGTTTAAGTTTTGGTATTTGGGGCTTGGTGTTTAGGGTTTATGGTAGGGTTAGGGTAATGGTTAATGTTAGGGTTAGGGTTAGGGTTTAGGTTGTTTTTAGGTTTTAGGGTTAGGGTTTAAGGATTTGAGTTGTTATATTTATGGTTTAGTGTTCAATTTTAGGGCTTTGGTATTTTTGGCTTTGAGTTTAGGGTATAGGGTTTAGGGTTAGGGTTAAGAATAGGGTTAGGGTTAGGGTTGGGGTTAGGATTAGGGTTAGGGTGTAAGTTTTTTTAGGTTTTATGGTTCAGATTTGGAAGCAACTCGGAGAATTCTGACCAAGAGTGGGGCTACGAAAGGATCGACGGACTGTGCTGGCAAGTCGTCGATTTGATCAGAGATTGCCCCAGTACCCGGTGTTGGAGAAAAGTTTAAGTGTGGAACGACTATAGACATCGACGGATTGTAAGTGCATCGACGGACAGTGTTGTTGGTCCGTCGATTGGATCAGAGAAAGTGCAATTTGGAGGCTTGAAGAAGATGCTAAGTATGGACTGACGGAGGCAGTAGAGGGTTCATCGACTTATAGACGGACCGTCAGTTGAGTCATCGATTGATGACGCATTTTGGGACATACTTTCCTTATTTTGGACTCCTTTTAATTTAGGACTTTGTTATTATAAATAGGGTTAAAACCTCGTTTTTGGGGTTAGACTTTTTATTATTTTTCATCCTTTTGTTCTTGGGTTCTTGACTTTGCAAATTGGCAATTTATTTAAGTTTCCAGAATTGATTATCAAGTGAATTTTGCTATTTCAAGTGTTATTTCTGGATTTTCTTCAAACTTGTCAAAGTAAGTATATGAATTATTATTTAACAAGCATGAATTGCATGTTTCTAGGCATGGGTAACTAAATCCACAACTAGGGTTGTGGGAACCATGGCTGATTAACAAGGTAAAACTAGCTAAATAACAATTTTAGAATAGATTCTTGCATGTATTGATAATTCTTTCGTCTAGAAGTCTTTTTAATGAGTGCACGCGTTAGAAGTTGCCCTATTTCTACTTGCCATACCAATGGGGTAGTTAATAGGAAAAGAATTATCAACATAGATTTAGTGGACACTATCTAATAGGCTAGTTTCGAGTGGTGCAAAGTAGTAACTAAGCCAAACATCGAATATGATGCTTAATATGAGGTAAAGGTAAGGTTTAGTAACTTAGACACACATAGCCGGACCAAGGTACGGGGTGAAATTCTCTAAATCTCGGACCAAGGATTTAGAGATACATAATTTATCACTTTGCATGCAAGACACTAGGAAAGAATTGTTATAGCTAGGGTTACCGAGTTATGAACTTATGGGGAACACTTACACCCTAGTTTCTCTCACCACTTGATAAAAACCAAAGTTTTAATCTTGCTACTTGTTTTACTTAGAAATAATTGAACACTTTAGTTTCACAAAAAAAAAACTTTTAATTAACTATTTTCGGAAAGGACTTGACTAAATAGACGTAATAGTATATTAAAGTTAAGTCTAAACCATTTTCCTCGTGGGATCGACCCCAACCTACTTGTTGGGTTCTTTACTTGATACGACCGCTTATACTTCTGTAAAGAAGTGTAATTTGAGCGTATTAAATTTTGGCGCCGCTGCCGGGGAAAGCTGGTTATAGATTAACTTTAAGCACATTACCGAATTTTAGTCAACAATTTCCTAATTTTACTTTTTCTTTTTGTTTTTGTCTCTCTCAGGTCTAGCTCTAGTGTATGCTAAGTACACGGAGTCGAGGAGAACCAATACTTCCACTTGATCCAGAATTAAATCGTCACTCCGCATAATTAACAATCCACACAATCCTGCTAATCTTGGTGATGGGATCAACCGTCAACTTCCTACGCCGGTTTATGCTCATAATCAAGTCATAGTGGAGAACCCTGGTGAAGGTGATCTGATGAGGCAACCTCCCACCCCACGCCCTCAAGAGTACTATAGGGGCAATGTTAACATCACTGACTCTGATGGGCCACTTGTCCTACCTCCTCTACCACATTGTCATACTTTTGAGCTAACTAGTAGCTTGATGCAGATGCTCACCGCTAGAGGTTTGTTTTCAGGGCTACCATCTGAGGATCCATATGCTCACATAGCTAAACTGAGATCGGTGTGTAAGAGTTGTGTAAGGAGGCCTGACTTGGACATGGATGTTATCGGGTTAAGAGTGTTCCCTCTCTCACTGACAGGAGAGGCTGCTATACGGTTTACTGAGTTGCCTTATAACTCGATCTATACATGGAACCAGTTGAGGGATGTGCTCATGGCGCGTTACTATCCGGTGTCTAAAAAGCTCAACCACAAAGATAGGGTGAACAACTTTGTGGCATTACTTGGGGAGTCAGTAAGTAGTTCTTGGGATAGGTTCACCTTATTTTTGAGAAGTGTCCCAAACCACTGCATTGATGATTAATCGTTGAAAGAGTATTTCTATCGGGGGCAAGCCGATAATAATAAAGCAGTTCTTGATACGATTGTGGCCTTCTTATGGGGAGTGTTGGCGCCAAGGTCAAGGAAATCAAGGAGAATTGGCGCCAAGGTCAAGGAAATCAAGGTCGGAACTATGGAAATTACAATAGAAAAGGCCAGTATGTTCGTGAAGGAAACTACAGCCGCAACATCAACTTCAACCGGGGTAACTATGGTAACAGAAACGATCGAAGTGGACCCTATGTTCCGCCTCAAATAAGGAAGTTACTCCTAGGGATGGTGGAGGTAGTATGGCGCGAGTTGAAGATATGCTGTAAAAGATGATGATGAGGTTTGATGCTAGTGATGAGCACGCCAAGGAGTTGAGAAGTGACTTAGCTAATATTGGGCAAAAGGTGGATGCACATGCAATCTCAATCAAGCATCTTGAGTTGCAAATGGCCCAATTGTCTACTACTATGAACCCACGTCAACCGGGTACTCTTCCTAGCAATACTATCCAAAATCCGAAAAATGATGGACATTGTATGGCAGTCACTACTCGAGGGGGTAAGCAAACCATTGATCCACCTATGCCGTCTGGCGTTGAAGATGAGGTGAGAAGAGAAGATGAGGTAGTAGAAGCTAGTGGTGAGTAGTTAAATGAAGCGGTGAAATATGCCCCAAAAGGTGACCCCCGTTCCTAGACCGCCACCACCATTCCCACAAAGATTGGTGAAGAAGACCCAGCATGGCAAATACCGGCGTTTTATTACTATGTTGAAACAGCTTTCCATCAATGTCCCTTGATAGAAGCTCTTGAACAAATGCCCGGTTATGCCAAGTTTATGAAAGATATGGTTACTAAGAAGAGGTCGGTGAGTTTTGAGGATGATGATAGGATGCAACATTGTAGTGCTATTGCTACAAGGTCACTGGTGCAAAAGAAAGAAGATCCGTGCGCTTTCACTATTCCATATACCATCGGGTTGTCACACTTCGCTAAAGCACTATGTGATCTTGGTGCAAACATAAATCTCATGCCTCTATCTATCTACAAGAAGTTGGGTTTGGGTGATCCAAAGCCCACTGCGATGCGGTTACTGATGGCCGATCGAAATGTGAAGAGGCCTATTGGGATACTCCATGATGTGTTGGTGAAGCTAGAGTCATTTATATGTTCGGCCAATTTTGTGATTCTTGACTGTGAGGTCGACTTTGAGGTACCTATTAATCTTGGGAGGCCATTCCTTGCTACTGGTCGCGCTTTGGTTGATATGGAAAAGGGGCAGATGAAGTTCTGGTTAAATAATGAAGTGGCAACTTTTAACATTTGTAGGTCCATGAAGCAGAGTGGTGAGCTCCAAATGGTATCTGCTATATCTTACAGGGTTGAGAGTACGTCTGAGGTACAAATCGAAGAGCGCCTTGGTGTTGAGGCACTAGCTGCAGTGATCATGAATTTTGAGAGTGACGGTATTGAAGAGTATGGGTCATTGGTTGCGGCACTTGATCGAGGTGATTTTCGGTTCAAACCAAAGAAATTTTTGAGTTAGACATGAAACATCGCGAGTCTCCACCCGTGAAGAGGCTCTAAAATTAGAGCTTAAGGCTCTACCACCTTATCTGAGGTATGTATTCTTGGAAAAATATGACACTTTACCGGTAATTATTGCGTCAGATTTGAATGTGCAACAAGTAGAGTGTTTGGTTGAAGTGTTGAAGAGGTTCAAGAGAGCTATTGGGTGGACTATTGCGGATATTATTGGGATCCCTACCGGTATTTGTTCACACAAAATCCAGCTCATGCCCGATCATAATCCAACTATTGAGCACCATAGACGTTTAAATCCACCTATGCAAGAGGTAGTGAAGAAAGAGATAATTAAGTGGTTAGATGCCAGAGTCATATATCCGATCGCAGATAGTAGGTGGGTATGACTTGTTCAGTGTGTGCCCAAAAAGGGGGGAATGTATGTGGTCCCTAATGAGAGGAATGAGCTTGTTCCAATGAGGCCGGCGACCGGATTAAAAGTGTGTATGGATTACCAAAAATTGAATGCATGGACTAAGAAGGACCATTTTCCTTTGCCCTTCATGGATCTGATGTTAGATAGGCTTGCAGGAAAAGGGTGTTATTGTTTTCTTGATGGTTATTCGGGTTACAACCAAATCTCTATTGCACCGGAGGATTAAGAGAAAACCACTTTCACTTGCCCTTATGGAACTTTCGCGTTCAAGAGGATTCCCTTTGGGTTGTGTAATGCACCGGCTACTTTTCAGAGATGTATGATGTCGATATTCTCCGATATGGTGGAGGACACCATTGAGGTGTTTATGGATGATTTTTCTGTTGTTGGAGACTCTTTTGATAATTGTTTGAGTCACTTGGCTGAAGTTCTCAAAAGATGTGAAGATTGCAACCTTGTGCTAAATTGGGAGAAATGTCACTTCGTGGTGAAAGAGGGTATTGTATTGGGCCATCGCATCTCAGAGAAGGGTATAGAGGTTGATCGAGCCAAAGTTGAGGTGATAGAAAGACTTCCTCCACCCATCTATGTAAAAGGTGTGAGGAGTTTTCTTGGGCATGCGGGCTTGTACCAGAGGTTTATCAAGGATTTTTCAAAAATTGCACATCCTCTGTGCAAGTTACTTGAGAAAAAGTGTAAATTTTATTTTGATAAATCCTGTCTGAAGGCATTTGGAGAGTTAAAAGAGAAGTTGGTGTCTGCGCCCATTATTATTTCCCCAGATTGAAGCAAACCATTTGAGGTGATGTGTGATGCTAGTGGGGTTGATGTTGGTGTAGTATTGGCACAAACAAGGGATCAAATCCTTCACCCCATTTATTACGCTAGTAAGGCCCTTAATGAAGCTCAAAAGAATTATACTTTCACTGAACAAGAGCTCCTTGCGGTGGTATTTGCTTTTGAAAAATTTCGCTTCTATTTGCTTGGCACGAGAGTCATAGTGCATACTGATCATTCTGCTTTGAGATATTTGATGGCAAAGAAGGATGTGAAACCAAGGTTGATCAGATGGGTATTACTGTTGCAAGAGTTTGATTTCGAGGTGAAAGACAGAAAAGGGACCGAAAACCAAGTTGGCATTTACTTGTCCAGATTAGAGGATTAAGCTACGCGAGAGTTGGGTGAAAAGGCTTAAATTGATGATACTTTCCCTCATGAGCATGTATTGGATGCTTCTCATGACTTGATTCCATGGTTCGCCGATTTTGCGAATTATCTTGCTAGTGATATAGTCCCATCAGACTTGTCCTTTCATCAAAGGAAAAAGTTCATCCATGATGTGAAAAAGTTCTTTTGGGATGAGCCTTACTTATACTGGAGTTGTGCCGACGGGCTTATTCGCCGATGTGTACCGAAAGTTGAGATGCTAAGTGTTTTGGAGGCATGTTACTCCTCGCCTATGGGAGGGAATCATAGTGGTATCCAGACAACCCATAAGATTTTGCACTGTGGGTACTATTGGCCGACCATCCACCAAGATGCTCATGAGTTCGCCAAGTCTTGTGATAGGTGCCAACGAGATGGGGGTATTTCAAGGAGGCAAGAGCTCCCTTTGAATCCCATTCTAGTAATTGAGTTGTTTGATGTATGGGGTATCGACTTTATGGGCCCTTTTGTGAGTTCTCATGCGATGAAATATATTCTTGTGGCGGTGGATTATGTGTCAAAATGGGTGGAAGTCATAGCACTTGCAAACAATGAAGGGAAGAGTGTCACCGCGTTCTTCAAAAAGAACATATTTTCAAGATTTGGCACCCCTAGGGACATTATTAGCGATGGGGGATCCCACTTTTGCAACAAGTTTTTCAAAGGGTTCCTGGAGAAATATGGGGTTCGCCACAATGTAGCCAATCCTTACCATCCACAGACTAGTGGGCAAGTTGAGGTATCAAACAGAGAAATCAAGCAAATTCTGGTGAAAATAATGAATGCTCGTAGAACGAATTGGTCAAGGAGGCTTGATGATGCTCTTTGGGCCTACCGGACAGCATACAAGACTCCCATAGGTATGTCTCCATACCAACTTGTATATGGGAAGACTTGTCACTTACCGGTTGAGTTAGAGCACAAGGCCATGTGGGCAATGAAGAAACTGAATATGGATTGGAATGAAGCAACAGAACAAAGATTAAATGGGTTGAATGATCTTGATGAGTTTCGCTTGAAGGCATATGAAAGTTCAGGCCTCTACAAAGAAAAGATGAAGAAGTACCATGACCAAAAGATTGAGAAGCGCGAATTTGTGGTTGGGTACTTGGTGCTTTTGTTCAACTCTAGGTTGCACTTGTTTCCGGGCAAACTCAAGTCCGAATGGACTGGTTCATTCTTGATAACTAAAGTGTTCCCTCATGGTGTAGTCGAGTTGGAGAACAAGGAGGGTGCAAGGTTCACGGTAAATGGGCAAAGAATCAAAATCTACCTCGGGCATGCGGAAAATGCCAATGAAGTGGTTGAGGCATACCATCTTGATGAAGTCTGAGTAATCAAGACTCTTGCGTCATGCCGCGACGTTAAATCAAGCCCTGATTGGGAGGCAACCCAATGTGTATCCTATAGCCAACAATAGGTTTTACTTGTCTTTGTAGGAATAGTTGCATTCTTTCAGTTTTTACTCAATGTCATGTGTAAATTTTCTTTTATTTTCTTTAGACTGTTGGCTAGGGAGTAGTTTAGGGTCCGTGTATAAAAAGTGTCCAGAAAACACAAAAAGAATGGCTTATTGGGTGCTAAATGTGTAGGGAGCAAATCACCAGAAATCTGCAGAAATTGGTTTGGTGCACTGATCTATGGACCAATCGATGGGCCGTCGTCCCAGCGATGGACCGTCGATGGTGTCCGTGGATCCCAGGTATGTTTTTCAATATCATCTAAATTAGGGCACAATCGACGGATCAGTCGACGGACCATCGACTGACTTACGGTCCGTCGATGGGGAATCGTTAGTTCCCCAACCCGTGCCGACCCGACCCGACTGGCTATATAACAGTATAACACTTCAGTTACACTCCCCACCTTTTCAAATTCTCCCCCAACCATTTTCCTCCCCATCTTCCCTTAATCCCCCACTCACTCACACATTTATTCACTCTCATTTTCCCTCAAATTAGTGATTCTCTCATCTTCTCCAAATATCCAGAACCCTCATCCCCCAATTCCCCATCCAATCCAAGCATTTTCCGGTCAGTGTTCGTAGGCGGGCTTGTCGATTGTTGTTGCCAGTTCACTCACTCCACTACAGAATACAGGTATGTCCTTCTCATCTGCTCACTGATTTCATGTCATTTGCTTGGAAACCGAATTGCTAGCATGTGGGTCTTGACTTAGGGAAAACTTTACATGATTAACTTGTTAAATTTGGGTTTATTGTCCCTTAGAGTGATGGAAATTGAATGGGTTGGGGGTGCTCACTGTCTAAATGAACTCTGAATGTGTGTGATTTGTTGTTTTCCTACTTAGGGCTTGATAGTCTCTTAGATTCTAGGATCGAAATTTGAATAATCGAAGCCCTAGGAATGACGAAGTTGGTTGCTGATTGCTATTGAATATTGTGTGTCTTGATATGCTTGAACTTGTCCAGTTGGGGGTGCAAATAATGGCTACCAAAATCTGTCTCTGACCGACAGTATGAGACCCCATCTACGGACCGTCGGTCAAACGACGAACCGTTGATGGGGTCCATCCATACCTGCACCATGTATTAGCTCAACTCTGGCACGACGAAAGTAGACTATGGTATGTCGATTGATCGACGGGCCATTCTGCATGTCCGTCGTTTATACTGCAACCCTATTCCCTAAAGCTTTATGAATTTTTCTAATTGTCCAACGACGGAAGTGGCCTACGATCCGTCGATTAATGACGGGCCATTCTGCACGACCTTCGTTTCTGACTGCAGGTTGTGTTGACCAATAACATTTGAAATATGCTAAGTGTCCACCGACGGACCCCATCGACTAATCGTCATCTCATCGACGGACCGTCTTTAGTGCCCGTCGCTCAACTCTGCAGTTCTGCACTTCACTGTGTCTTTTGTTCCAAATTTTGTTCTGCTTCTGTTGAGTGTGTCGGATGATTATAATGGAACTAATAACTCTCCTTTGCAGGTACCAATGGCCCCCAAGCCAGATATTGTCTACTCTAGAGGATGGTCCAAGTCCGTCGCACCTTTACGCCAAATGATTAGCTCGTCGGACGATGAGCGTGATACCGAATACGTTCCACCAGGCACCCAGACAGCGAGACAAGCTGCTAGGGCCACTCGGGGCACGCCCAAGAAGGTGGCGCCCGGCGTAGTCACTGCCTCCCAGTCTGATGAGGAGCGCACACTAACAGACACACTGTCTAGGTCAGCCTCAAGTTCTGAGGGAGCATCTGGCTCCGAGGAGGCTTTAGGTTCTAAGTCGGCTTACTCTACAGGGTCGAATGAGGCCACTGCCTCAGGTTCCGATTCACACAGAGCCACTGTTCCAGATGCACCTGCACACCCTGCCTCATCTGATGAGGCCCAGAGTTTGGAGTCTGCTCCGGCCCTCCAACATGATGACCCTGCACCGGTTGCTGATCAGCCTAACCGGTTGTGCGTAGAGGGGCAGTACCATATCTATAGGGACGCCAGGCTGCTCAATGATAAGGGGGTCATGACTCGGACTCTGATAGTTGAGAGGTGCGTTCTTATATGGAGTCTACACACTGTCCCCGCGATACATGACCTATTCACCCACCACCAGCTCGAGTGGTTCGCTAGTAGTGTGGAATGCTACAGTGAGGAGTTGATGCAGGAGTTCTACTCTTATTACGTAGCGACTCTATGGGGTTCCTTGGATAGGTAGGCTAACCCCGCCAAACAGGCACCACTCACTGAGGTTTGCGTCCGTGGCTGCCAGGTGGACACCTCTTTGCCTGCCATTCGCCGATTCTTATATGGTGCAGATACCGATGCCAACAGGATCCCTCTCACCCCCGAGTTTGACTATAGGTGGGACGTGGTCAAGAAGGGCCATTTCCAGCGAGACAAGAATCTGAGAGAGACCACCAAGAGGTGGATTGCCCAGCAGATTTCTGTAGATAGTGAGGGCGCCGACTGGGTGCTGCACCCCAGAGGCCTTATCAATAAGGCCAACCTCAAATTTGCAGCCAAGTTCATCTGGCTCTTGGTCCACCACCGCCTATCCCCCACAGCTGCAGACAATATTCTTATGTGGGATAGAGCGATCTTGGTAGCCGTTATGGTCGCCGGGTTTTCGATTTATTTTCCGAGGTTGCTGATGTCTATCATTCATGAGAGGGCTTTTAAGGCCTCTACCACTTACCCTTTTTCCTGCATGATTTTTCAGTTGTGCAGGGCTGCTGGAGTGCCCATTTGGCACATAGATGTTCTCCGTACTCCTACCGGGACAGTGGACATAGGTCTCATCAGGGATGAGGCCAATGAGGCGACACCGAACGGAGGGCCAAGATTGGATATGCAATTGTTAGGTGAGAACCTAGCAGATACGGTAGAGCAAGCCCAAAGGGATGATCATGCTACTTCAGAGCCTACCGACACCACCCCGGTTGAGTCTACCTCAGGCACTAGTAGGGCACCGAGTTCCTCCGTTCCACACCACCATCAGCAGCACTGGTCCCGATTGCTAGGGTCCAGAAGCTAGAGGCCCAGATGGCCACATTGCTGCACCACATCCAGCCATGGATGCAGAGGTCCATTGCCGAGGCTGAGGACCAGATTGTGAAGAAGGTTGCTCAGCAGACAGAGAGGTGGATTCAGGCAGTCCACCAGCGCCTCGATGCTTTTGAGTTGAGGGTCGTTGCACGCCCAGCCCCACCATTGATTTGACCACTCTTCAGGCGGCTGTGGCGAGTTGCGGTTGATGTGGATGCGATACTTGATGTGCGGGTACCCGAGCCTGAGGCCGCACCTGTGAGATTGCAGAGGATACGGTGCTTACTACACTATCCAGACTACCACTGCACCACCGCCTCCGCCACGTGAGCGTGCCAAGAGGCACTATTCCAGCCAAAATAGTGATGGTGAGGGTGCATGGGCTAGGAAGAGGGAGCGTTTAGAGATGGAGGCTGTGAGGAGAGCTTCGTTGCTTGATGAGGAGGCCCGGCAGATGAGGGGTCACGAGTTAGCGGCTGGGGCGTATAGCTTCAGATTGGAGGTTGTTGAGCGGAGCACTACTGAGGGAGCAGACATTGCTGCGGACACTACTGATGGTATCCCTACTACTGATGGAGCGGGTTCTGGGCAACCAGACTCGCCTGCTTGTTGATCTTCGACGCTATGCGCCTCAGGTTTGCTTCACCTACCACCTTGTTTTTGTATTTCTTATGCATTGGGGACAATTGCATGCTTTCTTGTTGGGGGTGGAGTAAATGGAAAGTGAGTGTCAGGGTGAAGTCTGAGTATCCCAACTAATGATCCTCTCTTGGTGGTTTTCTTGCCTGTGTTCTTTTGCCCCAATAGACTGGTTATTTTACTGTTGAACCGACATGCTAGTATCTTGTACAAAGTATGAAATGTAATGTCTGAAGCATGATGGCTAAATATATATGATATCCCGTTCTAAAAAGAATGCTTGCATGATTAGGTCTAATGAATTATGAATTTGTTGGCTCTAAGCATGACATAGAGATGCACTACTACATGACCCTCAGATCTAACACTCGAACTAGGTGTCTGATAATCTGATAGGGTAATGAAATGTCAAGAGAGTGTGAGGAAATTTGATTGTTCCACTGATGGTACCAAGCTAGAACTTGCCCGGTTAGTCCTGCAAAAGGAATCTGTCTTAGACATTTTGTAAAGGATCATAGGCCCTTGTTCAAATTAGCCAATCTTTAGCCTAAATAAAAGAAAAACAAATGAAATCGATCCCCTTTTCATCCAAATCTTTTGAGATTTAAATAGACCTTTCTTTTCTACACCAAATTGTCTTCTCTGGGTATAATGTGTTGGCCCTGGTCCCTCCTTGGACATGTGCACCTCAACTTAGGCCAAAAGCATAAGTTGAGGGTGGCTAATGCAGAAACTGACCTCGTCTTGGCCCTGACCCAATCTTGGGTATTGTGTACCTGACTCATGGCAAAACCATGAGTTGAGGGTGGCTATTATGAGTGAGTCCGAAAAGGGGATGAAAAGAGTAATGTGGAAAGAAAAGAACAGTGAATAAGAGAAGTGACTCAGTCAAATTATCAATTCAGTAAAGAAAGAAAAATAGAGAAAAAGAGTGTTAAAGGAAAAGAAGTAAGAGTCACTTCCACAAAAAGGGAAAGAAAGAGAAAATAAGGCAAATTACAAGAAAAGAAAAGTAGCATAATAGACAATGAAAGAGGTAGGACGCTTAGCCGTAATGTCAAGAGGGCAAAAGTCACTAAAATGTATCCATATGTACCATACCTGACCCTGAGCCTACGTTACAAGCCAAGAAAGTCCTATCGTGATCCTAAGAGTCTAATATGTGAACTTAAAGCAGTGAAAATAAGGGCAAGCCTATGGCGACAAGTATCAATTAGGTGTGAAGTTGTTCTGAGCGTGAGTGTTGAATAATGATCCTTATACTCAAATTTGAAATCACTTGTGAAAAAAGATATTGTTTTTGAAGTGAGGGCACTAGTTGCAATATTGGAAAGTTGGTGCCTTGGAGAGATAAAAGAGGAGAGGTGTTGGTGCGTGGAAAGTCTGTGTCATCGTCTGATCCACATGAAGGAGCCTAGTGAGCCTAAGAGTAAAAGCATGCACTAAAGCAATAAAAAAAATTGGGATTGATAGCCATATGATTGTGAAAGCTTAAAAAGAGAGTACTTTTGTACAAAAGTATTGTGGTGAGTCATAGTGCGCGCTTGAGAACAAGCAACAAATTTAAGTTGAGGGTGTTGATATACCGTGGTTTCACGGTACTTTCAATGTTTTTTTCCTTAAGTTTAGCGTATGTCTAGGGCCTTTTTGTAGTAATTTTAATGTATTTTTATCTGTGTTTTGCAGGAAAGTTATCCAAAATGGAAATGTAGAAGAATGTGCTGAAATCAGTGCAGAAGTGACCCACAAAGCCATCGAAGGCCCGTCATTCATCGCGAACGTAGCTGGTGACCGTCGACTGAAGGTTCGAGCATTGGAAGCAAAGGGGAATTTGACCAAGTGTGGGCTACGAAGGATCGACGGTCCGTCGACTGATCGACGGACGTGCTGTCAAGTCATCGATGTGATCAGAGACTTCCTAGTACCCGGTGTTGGAGAAAAGTTAAGTGTGGAACGGATAGGCATCGACGGATCGTAAGTGCATCGATGACGTGCTTGTTGGTTCGTCGATTGGATCAGAGAAGGTGCAATTTGGAGGCTTGAAGAAGATGCTTATGGAACGACGGAGGCAGTCGACGGACCGTCAGTGGAGTCGTCGATTGAAAATGCATTTTGGGACAGACTTTCCTTATTTTGGACTCCTTTTAATTTAGGACTTTGTTATTATAAATAGGGTTAAAAACCTCGTTTTTGGGGTTAGACTTTTTAATATTTTTCATCCTTTTGTTCTTGGGTTCTTGACTTTGTGAATTGGCAATGTATTTAAGTTTTCGGAATTGATTATCAAGTGAATTTTCCTATTTCAAGTGTTATTTCTGGATTTTCTTCAAACTTGTCAAAGTAAGTATATGAATTATTGTTTAACAAACATGAATTTCTTGTTTGTAGGCATGGGTAACTAAATCCACAACTAGGGTTGTGGGAACCATGATTAACAAGGTAATACTAGCTAAATAACAATTCTAGAATACATTCTTGCATGTATTGATAATTCTTTTGTCTAGAAGTCTTTTTAACGAGTGCATGCATTAGAACTTGCCCTACTTCTACTTGCCGGACCAAGGGGGTAGTTAATATGAAAAGAATTATCAACATAGATTTAGTGGACACTATCTAATAGGCTAGTTTCGATTGGTGCAAAGTAGTAACTAAGCCAAACATCGAATATGATGCATAATATGAGGTAAAGGTAAGGTTTAGTAACTTAGACACACGTAGCAGGACCAAGGTACGGGGTGAAATGCCAAACCAAGGATTTAGAGATACATAACTTATCACTTTGCATGCAAGACACTAGGAAAGAATTGTTATAGCTAGGATTACCGAGTTATGAACTTATGGAGAACACTTACACCCTAGTTTCTCTCACCACTTGATAAAAACCAAAGTTTTAATCTTGCTACTTGTTTTACTTAGAAATAATTGAACACTTTAGTTTCACAACCCCCCCTTTTAATTAACTGTTTTCGGAAAGAACTTGACTAAATAGACGTAATAGTACATTAAGTTAAGTCTAAACCATTTTTCTTGTGGGATCGACCCCAACCTACTTGTTGCCAGGTAGACAACTGTAAAACTAACTCTAATAATGTTTATGTGTCTGAGTTTATCTGGTGAAGATTGGATGGAAGAAATGGATGGGGGATGTAAGGGAGAGCCTAACTAACCTGTAGGAGGGGTGGACCAAAGGGGGAATTTGCCTCAATATTTTGCATGAGAGGGGACACAATGACGCTCAATAGAGGGACCTAAGAGAACCCAGCCAGTCCTAAAAGAAAGAAAATAACAATCTAAAAAGGAACAGGTTCAACAACAGCTATCCAACAACAACAAGGACAGGCTACAAAAATCAAGGAAAAACAAATAAGGAAACAGATCACACAGGTCAGCAAAAATTAAGATGTTAAAGGCAAAAGGAATGGCACAATCTAGTACAAGATACAGGAAAACACTCCAAAGAGTTAAGAATTAAAACCAGTAAACAAAAAAGGGATGCTGCGAAAAGAAAGGATGAGTAAAGTGGCACGAAAATGAGTGTAAATAAGGAACCCATGAAAAGAGAGGAGGAACGATGTAAAAAATCAGTATTGGTAAATGCATCAAACAAGGCATGGAATTTCTCCATTAAAGCTGAGCACATGACTCCTCTCCCACAGAACTCCAGCAAGAGACAACAGGAATTGCCAACTCAACATTGTCCGCACTTATTGATTGAATATGAGGTATTTAATTTCTGAGGATGAGTTTGGAGGAGACAATCAATCAATAACTTATCAAGAGATGATGATGAAGACCAGTGAGGCCATTAATTAGAGCTTTTAGCCCACAGAATAATTGCAGACTATTGAGGATGAGATCCAAAGGTAAGCTCATAATCAAGACTATCTCAGGGGCTTCAACATAGCAAATTTCACTTCGAAATCAAGATATCAGCCCGTTCACATTGGCAGACCAAATACAAGGTTATTCTCCTCGAAGAATTATCCAATGATTAGATACCAATTAATGGAATGTGAGAGGATATCAACAACCCAAGTGTTGTTGAAAAGACTTCAAAAGACTTAGGAAAATGCGGAGCCATCTATCTATCATTACATATTGGAACCCTTTTCTGATAGGCGTTAATGTTCAGAATGTCGAAATTCAAGTTGGCTATTGGGAGGGAGATGCTGGTTAGCAACATGCACGGTTAAAAATTCTGGTTTTTTTGGATTGGGATTGGACTGTGTCATCAGTTGATGAGGATGAACAACAAACTCACTTGTGATTATATCATAATGAGGTTCAGACAAGTTCACTATCACTTTGTGTATGCCCAACTGCAAAGATCACCTTTTGAAGGCCTTTATCTGATAAAAATTGCTTCAACAATCGATAGTGGTAATGATTAAACCATGGTGCCACTGTTGGAGACTTTTTAATGTACATCACTACCAGAGAGGAAAAAATGGGGGGGGGGTTGCCTTATAAACATGAAGAAGAGTTTTGAGTTTATATCTGTTTATTGAATCAGGTATTATAGACTTAGGCTGTTAGTGGAACAGAAATTTACTTGGTGTAACAAGCGAGGCATTGCCAAGATATTGAAAGATTGACAGGCTCCGTTTAATGTACTGTGGCTCGAATCCATGCCACCAAACTTACCATCCTCACTATCTTCTACAAGGCTCGATTTTTACTGTCCATTGTGATGGAAATGAGATATCAAGGGGACACTGATTATACCGAAGTATTTTAAATTTCTCAAAGCGGGTTGGTATAATTCCTACTTTTATCGACTACTGTGAAGGGCATGTTTGGGAGATCGATATGGAAAAGGAAGTGTGATGTGGCAATTGTCATCAAAAACTCAAAAGACTGTCTAACCACCTTGAGGAACTTGGGTTCGAAGCAAGAATTATGGAGATATTTTTTACAGTTAAGGGAATCATGAAGAAAACGCAGAAGGCCGAAGAGAGAACCTATTATGGACAACCGAAACAAAACAGAACTCTACTTCATAAACTCAATGCCAAATATATTAGTTCCCGAAGCTAGACCCCTTAAACCCAAAACCTAAAAAACCCTTAAACCTAAACCCAAAAACCTTAAAAAAAAAAAAAACCCTAACCTTAACCCTAACCCTAACCTAACTCTAACCCTAACTTCTAAACATGAACCCGAAACCCTAAGCCCAAAATATCAAAAACCCAGACATTAAATATGAAACCATAGATTTTAACATGAACAATGCTAACCCCTGAACCATTAAAAAACCTGAAAAAAACTACACCCTAACCCTAATCCTACCCTAACCCTAACCCTTAAACCCTAAACCCTAAGTCCAAGAAAAAAAACCTAAGTTCAAAAAAATAAAAAAATTTGATTAAGGAAAACCCAAACTGATTAACACTAAACTATAGATTTTAAATCTTAAAATCCTAACCACGAAACCCTAAAACCTAAAAAAACCTAAAAACCTAACCGCTACACAACCCTAATCCTTAACCTTAACCTAACCCATTAAAACCTAACCATTAACCCAAACACCAAGCCTAAAATACCAAAACCCAAAACATTAAAACACTAATCATAGATTTTAAACAAAAAAATCCAACCCCAAAACTAAAAAAAATAAAAATAAAACCCTAAACCTACCCTACCCTAACACAAATCCTAACCCTAACCTTACCTTAACCCTAACCTAACCCTATACCCATAAACTCAAAGCCAAAATGAAAAAAACCCTACACTTTTAAACACTTAACCATAGATAGACAATTCAAATCCTTAACCCCAACCTATATAACCTAAAAACAACCCTAAACTCACCTTAACCCTAACATTCAACCCTACCCAACCCTACCATAAACTTATACCCCAAGCCCAAGTACCAAAAACCAAAACAATAAACACTAAATCATTTATATTAAACCTCAAATTCACACCCTACCCAAACATCGTAAAAACCAACCATAACCTGACTTAACCCTAACCAACTCTAAACCATAAACCAAAAACCCTAAGCCCAAAATACAAAAATCCAAAAAATTAATACTGAAAAATATATTTTAAACCTCAAATGCTAAACCCTGAACCATATTTTAAAAAAATACACCATAACCCTAAAACCCTTAGTCCAAAAAACCTAGTCCAAAATGAAAACCCAGACACTTAACACTTTCCATAGATTTAAACCTCAAATCTAAACGCACATACCCTAAAATAAGGAAAAACCTAAACCTAACCCTAACCTTAAACCCAAACCCTAACCCCTAACCCTATCCTTAACCCCTAACCCTAAAGCCCTTAATCCTAATCTCAAATCCAATACCAAAACCCTGACATTGAACACTTAAACCATAGATATTTACAACTCAAATCCTTAAACCAACCATAAAACCTAAAAAAACTAAAACCCTAACTCTAAACCCTATACTATTAACCCAAATCCAACCCCAAACTACACAAAACCCAATATTCAAAACAACTAAAGCCATAGATTTTATTACCCAAAATCCTAAACCCCAAAACCTAAAACCTAAAAAAAAAACCTTTAACTAAATTCCCAACCTTATCTTACCTTAACCCTAACCCAATGCCAAATATCAAAACCCTATTATTAAACGCTTAAACGAGATATACAACTCAAAAACCCCAAACCCTAAAACTTAAAAATTGGCATAAACCCTAACCTAACCCTAACATTAACCCTAAAAAACTAACCTCCCATAAACATAAACTCATAGCAAAATACAAAAAACAAATACTAAACCACAAACAATAGATTATAAAACCTCATGATTACCTGATCATAAAAAAGCCTAAAAAGAACCTACACCCACCATAGATTTTAAACCAAAAAAAAATCCTTAAACCTTAAAAAAAACCCTAACCATAAACCCTAACCCTAACATTAACCCAAACCCCAAGCCCAAAATTACCAAACCCAAACATTAAACACTACAACATAGATTTTAAACCAAAAAACCTAAAAAAACACTTAACCTAACGCCTAAAGACTATCCGCTAACCCTTACCCTAAACCCTAATCAGTATCCCTTAAATAACCCTTAAACTCTAAACCCTTAAACCAATGACCAAAATTACCAAAACCTAACATTGAACACTTAACCATAGGATATACAACCTTTCAATTTTTAACCCAAAACACTAACACCTAAAACAACCCTTAAACCTAACCCTTAACCCAACCTTAACACCTAACACTAACCCTAAAACCATTAAACCCGACAACCCCAAGCCCAAATACCTAAACCCTAATATTAAACACTAACCATAGATGTTTTAAACAAAAATGCTTAAACCCCAAAACCTAAACCTAAAAAAAACCCTAAACCCTAACCCTAACCCTAAACCCTATCCTTAACCCTTAACTAAAACCCAAGCCAAAATATCAAAAACCGTTAGCATTAAAAAACTAACCATAGATATTACAACTCAAATGACCCGAAACCACTAAACATTAAAACAACCTAAAACCTACCACTTACCCTAACACTAACCCTACATAAACCCCAAAACCAAAGCCTTACAATATCAAAAACCCAACATTAAATACTAAACCATAGATTTTTAAAACCTCAATTGCTAACCCTAACCTAAAACCTAAAAAAAAAACACATCTTTAACCCTAATCCTAACCCTAATCCTAAACCCTAAGTTCAAATATGAAAACCAAAACATATAAACCACTAACCATAGATTTTATAATCGCAAATCCTAACACGAAACCCTAAAACTTTAAAAAACTTAAAACCCTAACCCTGATCCAAAAACTAACCTTAACCTTAACCGTAACCCTAATCGCTAAACCATTAACCCAAAAACCCCAAGCCCAAAAATTACCAAAACCCCAAACATTAAACACTAAACCAATAATTTTAAGCAAAAAATCCTAAACCCCAAAACCAAAAGACAAAAAAAACTAAACCCTAACCCTAACCCTATCCTAACACGATCCATCCTATCCCTATCCTTAACCCTAACCCTAAACCCTATACCATAAATCAAAGCAAAAATACCAAAAACCCTAACGTTAACACTAAACAAGATATTGCAACTTCAAATCCTTAACCCCAAAAACCCTAAACCTAAAAAACAAACTAAACCCTAACCGTAACCCTTAAACATCAACCCTAACCCTAACCTACCGATAAACCCTAAACCCAAAGACAAAATACAAAACCAAACATAAACACAACCATTGATATTAAACCTTCAAATTCTACACACTTAACAAAAACTCTAAAAGAAACCCCTAACCCTGACCTACCCTAACCCTAACCCTAACTCTAAACCATAAACCCAAAACCCTAAGCCCAAATTACCAGAACCCGAAATATTACATACATAACAATCAATTTTAAACCTCAAATGAAACCCTTGAAACGCATATTAAAAAAAAACTACACCCTAACCCCTAAACCCTAAGTCCAAAAAAAACCTAAGTCTAAAAATACGAAAAACCCATTACATTAAAACAACCATAGATAGGGTTAAAACCCTCAACTCCTAAACCACGTTACCCCAAAAACCTAAACAAACCTAACCTAAACCCTACCCTTTAAACCTAAACCCAAAACCCTAACCCTAACCCTTATCCTTAACCCTAACCATAAACCATAAACCCTAAACTCAAAGTCAAAATACAGACCCTAACATTTGAACACTTTAAACCATAGATATTACCAACTCAAATCCTTAGTCCCAAACCCTAAAACCTAAAAAAAACTAAACCCTACCCTAACCCTAACCTTAACCCTAACCCTAACCCTACCATTAACCTGAAACCTCCAAGCCCAAAATACCACACCCAAATATTAATCACTTAAACCAAAGGTATTTTATACCAAAAGAATAAACGCCCTTAAAAACCATTAAACCTAAAAAAACCTAAACTCAAAACATAAACATAACCCAAAACAATAACCCTAACCCTATTCCCTAAAATTAAACCTAAAACTCAAAGTCAAAATACAAAAATCCTGACATTGACACTAACCTAGATATTATAACTCAAACCTGTAACCCAAATAGTAAAAACTAAAAAAAATTAAATCCTAACCCTAACCCTTAACCTTACCGTAACCCTAACCCTAACTGATTAACCCAAAACCCCAAGGCCAAACTACGCAAAAACCCAAATATTAAACACTAAACCAAGATATATACCGCAAAAATACTAACCCCAAAACCTAAAACCCAAAAAAATCCTAAACCCTAACCCTATCCTTAACCTTAACCATTAAACCCAAGCCCAAAATACCAAAACCCTAATCATTTAAACAATTAACGATAGATATTCAACTCAAAATAACCCAAACTTTTAAAACTTAAAAAATGACTAAACCTTCACCCTAACCCTAACTTTAACCCTAACACTAACCATACCAAAATCTAAACCCAAAGCCCAAAAATAAAAAAACCCAATATTAAACACTAAACAATAAAGTATAAACCTTCAATTGCAAACCCTGAATCTAAACGTAAAAAATACCTACACCGCTAAACCTAAACTCTAAGGCCAACAAAAAACCTTAGTCCCAAAATATAAAACCCGAGACACTTAAAGACTAAACCAGAGACTTTAAACCTCAAAATCCTAAACACAATCTTAAAAACCTAAAAAAACTAAACCCTAACCCTAACCCTAACCTTAACCCTAACCAACCTAAGCCGATTAATCCAAAACCCCAGCCCAAAATACGGAAACCCAAACATTAAACACTAAACCATATATGTTTAAACAAAAATCCTAAACCCCAAAACTAAAAAAAGAAAAAAAACCCTAAAACCCTAACCCTAACCCCGTATCCCTAAACACGAATCCTTTACCTAAACCATCGTTAACCCTAACCATACCTATACCCGAAACTCAAAAAGCCAAAATATTCAAAACGCTAACGTTAACACCATACCATGTTATATTACACTTAAATCCTTATCCCAACCCTAAAACCATAAAACAAACCTAATCCCTAACCTAACCTAACATCACCCTAACCCAAACCTACCATAAACCCTAAACCCAAAGCCAATTCCAAAACCAAAATAATAAACAACTAACCAGTGATATGTAAACCTTCAAATTTACACCCCTTAACCCAAAATCCTACAAGACCCAAAACCCTAAAACCCTAACCCTAACCCTAAACCCGTTTCTAATCATAAACCCTAAGCCCAAATACCAAAAACCAAACGTAAGTACTAACAATAGATTTTAAACCTCAAATGCTCAACCGTGAATATATTAAAAACCTACACGATTAACCCTAAACCCTAAGTGCAAAAAAAACTAAGTCCAAAATACAAAAACCAACATTAAACACTAAACCATTGATTTTAAACCTCAATCCTTAAACCACATACCAAAAACCTAAAACAAAACCTTAAACCCTAACCCGGAACCCTAGCCCTGAACCTAACCCTTTCCTTAACCCTAACCTAAACCCTAAACCCTAAACTCAAAGTCCAAAATACCAAAACCCCTAACATTGAACACTAAACCATAGAGTATTACAAGCTCCAAATCCTTAATCCAAACCCTAAAACATTTAAAAAAAACTAAAACCTAACCCTAAACCTAACTTAACCCTACCCTTAACCCTAACCATTAACCTGAACTCCAAGCCCAAAATACCAAAACCCAAATATTAACACAACACCAATTAGATTATTATATAGCCAAAATCCTAAACCCCAGAAGCCTAAAAACCTAAAAAAAAAAACTAAACACCAAAACACCTACACTAATCCAAACCCTACCTAACCCTAAAATCTAAAACCTAAACTCAAAGTCTAAAAATACCAAAACCCTGAGATGAACACTAAAACCATAATTGATACAATTCAAATCCTTAACCAACCTTAAAACCTATAAAAAAACTAACCCTAACCTTAACCCTAACCTTAAACGCATACCCTAACCCTAAAACTATTTACCCAAAACCCAAGCCCCTAAACTACAAACCCAAATATTAACGCTAAACCATAAAGATTCAGTATACCTAAAAGTCCTAAAACCCAAAAACCCTAAAACATAAAAAAACGTAAACCCTAACCCACATTAACCTTAACCCAAACCAATGCCCAAAATACCAAATCCTTACATAACAGCTTACCGATAGATATTACAACTGAAATAAGCCCAAAACACTAAAACTTAAAAAATGACTTAAACCGAACCCTAACCTTACATCATCACCTACTTACTATAACATTAAACCAAAGACCAAGAATACCAAAAACCCAAATGTAAACACTAAAACAATAAATATAAACCTCAATACTAAACCGGTATCATAAAACCTAAAAGAACCGACACCTAAACCTTAAAACCCTAAGTCCAAAAAAAAACTAGTCCAAATATAAAAACCCTAGGACAGTAAACACTAACCATAGATTTTAAACTCAAATCCTAAACCATATCTTAAAACCTAAAATAACGTAAAACCCTAACCTAACACAAACCCTACCAAAAACCCCATCCAAAACACCCCCCCCAAAAACCAAAAAACCAAACCAAGATTCTAAGCTGAAATTTCCTAAACCCCCAAACCTAAAACTAAAAAAAAACAGCTGAACCCTAACCCTAACCATCCCTAAAACAACCGCGAACCCTAACCATATTTACCTAAACGAGTAACCCTAACCCTAAACCCAAAGCCAAAATACAAAAACCTAACAGTGAACACTATAACCATAAGTATAACTCAAATCCTTATCACCCAACCCTAAAATCTAAAAACGACCTAAACCCTAACCCTAACCCACCATATTCAACCCAACCCAAATACCAAAACCAAATATTAAACACATAACCATTGATATTAACCTCAAATCCTATAAACCTAAACCAAAAACTAAAAAAAAAAAAAACCCTACCCTAAACCTAACTGTAAACCAATAAACCCAAAAACCAAAGCCCAAATATCAAAACCCAAACATTAAATACTAAAACAATAGATTTAAACTTCAAATGCTAAGCTTGATACACTCAAATCACATATTTACAGAAGTATAAGCAGTCACATCAGTTAAAGAAAACCCAC
>JAJJBR010000161.1:2500-7500 GCA_022817965.1 Solanum lycopersicoides
TTTTCGCTGAGATAAAGGCATAAAAATCAGAAAGAATATATAGAATTAGAATCGGTTTTTTAGCATTTAACCCCCCTTTATGTTATGGATTTCATTGTTCAAAAAATGATTCGCAGAGAAGAGAGATATTTTGTTTACGGATTTTTGAGTAGAATACGATTGTGAAGTGGATAAGAAAAGAAGGTTTGTATGGCTTAAACACGTGTGGAGATATCTATAATATCTGTCTTTCTTCTCTTTTATTGTTTTATTGTCGTTTTATGTTCTATTCGGGGCAACACAGGTTGTGCTCTCCGAAAACATAATTTCAATTTTCTATTCAATTCAAAATTCAAATTGAAGTATGATACTTTTCTGATATCTGATAATTCTATATCGGGAACATATATAAATAATATATATCCGTCTAACAATTTATCTTGGGGGGTTTACATATACTGATAATTGTTGTTATAATTATTATTAATAATTAAAATTGAGAAGGATTTTTTGATTGCAAAAATCCATACTGAACTGATTGGTTATATATCATATATCAAGTTGTATTTTCTTATGTCATTAGGAAACCAAAATTGGGAGATTCAAATCCAAGAATCATTCATGCATTCTAAGGCAATAGTTACTGGGTCCTATTTTCAGAAAGTTGAATTTTGTATTTTGCGAATGAAAATCCACATTTGATTTTTCAATAGAAAGGTAAGAGAAAGTTTTGAACATTATGAATTTGGAGATAGACTCAATCGAAATTGAAAGGATGAATCAAACCCAATCAAAAGGGAAGAAGGATTAGGATTTCTTTGACTTTTAGGAAAAATTAAGGAAAACAGAACTCAAGGTGCAAGTACAATAAAAAAGCAGTTCAGTAATCCGGGAAAGTTTTCATCTATTTTGTATTTGTAGCATTTTGGCGACATGGCCGAGTGGTAAGGCAGAGGACTGCAAATCCTTTTTTCCCCAGTTCAAATCCGGGTGTCGCCTGATCAACAAAAAACTGGAAATCTTTTTTTTTCTTCTGTTGATATAACCCGCCGAATGATTCGCCAGCAGAAGCAGAGAAAGCAGACTGTTGATACTTGTTTTGGTCTGGGTGTTTTTAGAAAAAATTGTAAATATCCTTGCATTGCATATTTAGGCTTAGCTTTCAAGTAAATATTCGAAATGAATTATGTCCCCTATCTCTATTGCTCGAGGGGCTATCAAGACTTCGCAATTACCTTCTACTACAAATCAAAATTTTCTATTATTAATCCATTGTATAATGACTGGACCTTGGAGAGCCCGATAGGAAATCGAAATAGTTGTGGAAGGGGGCGGAAGATACTTTATTATATACGAGGAACTCACGAAAATATCTCAGTGCTCAAGCATCCAATCAATTCAAATGAGGGTCAACAAAAAAAGAATAGGACCTATTATTCCTACATGTTCCATTAGTAACATTCCCTTGAGATGTTACTGCGGATTTTGCTTGGGTTTAATCTTTCCCGATTATAAATCATATAGAAATTTCTTATAAAATGAGCGAATTTATTGGATTGGTTTATTAATAGTCTTCGTTCTTTTTGACTCTGCGCCATTGATTCTACTATTATTAGTGAGGAATAATGGAACAATTCCTTTATATTTATAGAGATAGGGGACATAATTCATATGGATATAGTAAGTCTTGCTTGGGCTGCTTTAATGGTAGTCTTTACTTTTTCCCTTTCACTCGTAGTGTGGGGAAGGAGTGGACTCTAGGGGTTCCGCTAATTGAGTTAAGGAAGCAAACTGTATCAATATCAATTGCTTTCTAGATGGTTCTGCAACACGTTTGGAACAAAATAAAAATATCTTCATTTTGAAATTCCATTGGACTCGACTGGAGTAATGTATTATAGGAATCAGCCTCTTTCAATCAAAGAGCTATTTCAACGATTCCCATGTTTGTAGTTCGAAAGGAAAAGGATCCCAGGAAATTTATTCGAACCTAATTCTTACTAAATTTTCTATTCCAATCAATGGCCTCTTCCTAGGTGATACTGAGGAGGGCCGGACCCTTTTTTTATTTGGTTCTCTCTTTACTGTTCAAAGAAGAAGTGGTTTTGTTAAGTGTATACGCACTTTGTATGAGAAAGAAAGGATATAAACATAGTGGTTGTCTAACGAGATACTATTTAGAATAAGATCGTCAGGTGAGTCACATATTGCGCATTTACCTTTCGAATTTTGGAAATTGGATTTAGACTTTATCGACTTATTTCATATCATGGTTCAGGCCTTAAAAATCAGTGAGGTTTACTCTTCCTTTTCGATGCCCGTGGAACTACTGTCAATGGTTTACTTCTTGGGAATGTTAAAAAAAAAAAGATTACTACGTGATTTTTTGAATATGCCTATATCTATCGCTTTTGCTTCATTGATTTGATTCTCTCAATAGATACCGAGATTCATATTGGAAATCAAAAATATAGTAATTCAAACTATAAGACATAGGAGTAATTCAGATTGATCAGAACAAATAGATATAGCAAATAAATGGAATTGGATGCTATGTCAATCCCATATATGGAATTGATATTCACATATATCAAGATAATATTGTAGATTGATATATAGATCCATATCAAATGCAGCCTCTATCTTTATTTTATTCCAGGGGGCAGCTTTATAACAAGAATCTAACTAATAAATAGTATGGTAGAAAGAAATAGATGAATCTTTCTACCATACTATCTATCTATTAGAATACTGCCGATTCTAGTCCACTCATTTCATTTAAGACATGAAATTGGAATCTTTTTCATTTTATTTCGTCAATTTTGGCTAAGAACTCAGAAGTCAAGTTTCATTCAAATTAGTTAATAATTAATCGTTTTGACTGACTGTTTTTACATAAATGATAAGTAGAAAAGCGGTAGGAACTAGAATAAATAGTGCAGTAGCAATAAATGCAAGAATATTTACTTCCATAATCTCATCGGTTTTTTACTTCGCAATAACTCGGGATTTAATCCCATAGAGATGATAAATCTTTGGCCTGTAAATTCAATGAATGAATATTACCTCTCGATGATCTTGAATCAGATCAATATCATGAATAACAATATCTGAACTATCAAATAAATTCGTCGTCGAGAATTGAATAGTATAACATAGGAAGTTCTTTTATCCATACCGCCCCAAACTCGGATTGCTGACCTAACCCAAAATTCCTTTATTTATTTATCATTTTTTATTATCTGTTCTTTTTTTCTCTCTAATCTATCTAGTTCCTTCTTGTACAATCATCTGATGAAGTCTCATCAAATAGCTCTTCCACTTCCAGTGGTCACATAGTTACAAACCCAAACAAACAATAAAAGCTAAATGGAAAAAGAAAGGAGTTTAGAACGAAACTATTTTTGACTTGGAAGACAAAGAAGTGTGATAAAGATGAGACCGTATAAAATGAATATTCATCAAATTGACTATTTTCCGATTTGTTCGTTCGTCGATGGGGCCTTAAAACAAAATGAAAAATAGGAAAAATGATTCATTCGCCTTTCTAAGAGGAGTAGGATCTTTGGTTGATCTGTCCTTCCCCCTCCTTTCTTCGTCGATTATTAGCCCCGGGACACCTATACCAAAAGCTCAGTGTGCAATTTGCATGAAATCTATTTTGCAACTTCAAACTAGTAAGTCAGGTTCCATAAATCCGTAGCCAGAAAAAGAAATTGTTTTTTTTTTGTTTTTTCTGGAAAGTATTTTCTTATATTCAATTTTGTATTGGACAACAAAGGAATTCCTTTTGTGTATGCGCGCCTCAAAAAAGTATAGTACTCGATTCCATTACATGCATCGGGGGCAATCGAAAAAGCCAGCATTTCTTGGAATACTGACTATAATGCTACCAATAATTGTACTAATCCAACCGCATATGTCTTTCTCCTACCAAAAGGAAAGAAAAAAGAAATAAGGATTTCCCCTTTGCTTTGACAATGGAATTCTTCCCCCGGTCCCCTTCAGAAAAAGGGAGAGATTTTTTGATATATTTATTGGATCCGTCGGGACTGACGGGGCTCGAACCCGCAGCTTCCGCCTTGACAGGGCGGTGCTCTGACCAATTGAACTACAATCCCAGGGAAATACGGGATCTAGCAGAAAATTTGATTCTTTTTTATCTCCGGATCGGGTATTTCTGAAGTACAAAGGGAGTTATATCATCTCATGGCGGATTGGCGAATTATTGGGCCGAGCTGGATTTGAACCAGCGTAGACATATTGCCAACGAATTTACAGTCCGTCCCAATTAACCGCTCGGGCATCGACCCAGGAAGAATCAATTTTCGACTTATTGGTAATCCATGATCAATTTCCTTTCGTAGTACCCTACCCCCAGGGGAATTCGAATCCCCGCTGCCTCCTTGAAAGAGAGATGTCCTAAACCACTAGACGATGGGGGCCCGCTTGACCAACGGCCATCATACTATGATGATAGTATGATCCGTTTTTTGAAATTGTCAATATAATCAAATGATTCTAGCCGAGGGATCTTTCCCCCCTTCAGAATTGCATAGAATTGTTTTTTATTCGTCATTGACGAATTATTCATTAGAATCGACATTAGAAATCTAGTAGTAGTATTTTTATTTTTAATTATTTCAATTGAATTTATTTCTATTCGAGTCGGTCTTGAAACAATTCATTGCATTTTCTCCTAGACTTCCTAGGTAAATCCATTTTATTATTCAACAATGAGCCACTAGACACTATGTATCTACTGCACGTACTTAATGCATATATACTTATGTTTATAATATAAGTACATATAGATATTTTATCCACATAGTGAATAATTCCGGAATTAAATAAAAAAGGCCCTTTTAACTCAGTGGTAGAGTAACGCCATGGTAAGGCGTAAGTCATCGGTTCAAATCCGATAAGGGGCTTTGTAAAACCCCAATCTAGTATTCATATTTGATGGGAGAATTTTCTTTTTATTTGTAATAAAAAAAGTAACTAACTGGATAATACATTAT
>JAJJBR010000162.1:0-32129 GCA_022817965.1 Solanum lycopersicoides
CCTTAACATCAGAATCCAGAGATTTAAGCACTCCTTCCAATTCGGTATCTCCTTCATCTTTCAGCACAGAGCCAGAACTAACTGAGACATTGTTGTGGACGTCAACAGTGTCCTGATGCCCAGCAGGCTGAACAGCAGATGTTTCAATCACATCAACCTTCTTTTCGTCATGCATCAAAGCATCTTTGTATGAATGAACCTGGTTCTGCAGAACATTATTACCCGCTTTCGCTTCATTGGCATCCCTAGCATCCAATTTTCCATGAACCTCTTGATCCTGTTGATCAGAATTTGTTTCCTTTGCATCATCATGACTTTGAGTTTCTCCCAAGTTCACATGATCGAAAACTCCATTCTCAAATTCAGTTGGTTCGCCAGAATTATCTTTCCTTTCATCCCAATTTACTGAAGTTTCAGTTTCTATAGCAGGACCCAGATCTGCAACCTCAGACATGTCATCTTTACCCTTCCCTACTATTATATTCTTCTCAACCACTTCTGTTTCATCCGGTGCAGCGATTTCATGAGAACTTTCCTTCTCAACTGAAGGCTCCTCTTTCAAGATAACATCCGTCTTCTGATTAGATTCACCATCGGCATGCTGTATCTCATGCAAAACTTCAACTGCTTCCTCAAAGTTCTCAACATCGTCCCTTGATGCAGAGTTCCTACTGTCCTCAATAGAACTATTAATATCCCCAGAGTTGCCATCATTTCTTCCCTCACTAACAACTACATCCTCAACAGCAAAACCAGGAGATTCTGGCTCTATTGCCTCCTCAAATACTTCATCCCCTTCCGAGTCCTTTGATACATGTGACACCACAGCTACCTTATCCTCCGGCCGCACTTCAACAGTTTCATCTACTACACCATTCCAGTCGTCCATTCGGGCTTTGCCAAATATTTCCTCCCCATTTTCCATCATAAATAAACTTCAACAAAACCTAGATCCACATAACAAAATCAACATCAAACAGAATTACAATAACAAAAAGTTAACAGTAAAAGAAAACCAAATCACAAAACTATCAGCAGTAAGCAAAAATCAAGAAATAAAAGCTAGCACCCAAAAGACCAAATTAGCTATTCCGACCCATAAAGCAATACAAACTGATAAAAAAAAATCATCAACAACTGAAATTTTTTAAAATAGAGCTTAGAATACCCAAAAGAACCTTTTTTTTTCAAGGATTACAAATCAGCAGCAAACAACAATCAAGGCGAAAAACCCAAGCATCCAAAGGACAACATTATCTATTGGTACCCATAAACCAACCAAAGGAATTAAAACTCCATTAACCATATCAAATCAGATCTTACAATAGCTTAGACTACAAATCAGTATTCTCTTCAATTCTAATCATACGAACTAAAACCCAATTAACCATATTAAAATGAGATCTCACAATTGCTTAAACTATATGCCTCGAATTAAATATCAGCACCATGAGTCAAGCCAAAAATAAACCCTAGCACCCAAAAAATCACATTATCTCGTCGGACCCATATAGCAAATCCAAAAAGACTAAAATCCCAGAAATTGAATCAACCGCAGTTAAACAGCTCAGATAACTCATTTCTAAGAATTAAATACCCCAGTAATAATTTACTATAAAGGATACTAACAAAAACAGTACAAAATAACCAAAAGAAAAGCGAAAAGTACCTGTCTATCTCGATTACGATCCGTCTACGTCGATTACGATGATGATGATGAAGATGGTGAAAAGAAAAAAGGTGTTTGTTAAGATTGGTGAAAAGAGAGAAAAGAGAGGATCTTCGTTGTGGTTACCTCAATATCTGGAGAGGCGAAAAAAGGAAAAAGAAGAGCAGTAGGTGAAGTTTTGAGAGGATAAGGGGTTTATCGACGGATTCAGAGGGTTAAGGGATTTCAGATCCAACGGTCATAACATGCTCTCCTCCCAAAAATCACACTCTATTTCTTTATTTATCACGTGTTCTCTATCACTATTTCATTTCTTTCTTCCTTTTCATTTAAATTAAAAAAAAAAAAAAAAAAAACTGTATCCGAAAAAAATATTAATTTTAGATATTTTTATAAATGAGTTTTATATATTCTAACTACATTTAGAGGTGTGGGTGGGGACTCCTAATAATAAACATAGTGACGGACAATAAACAATAGTAGTTCTTTATCTTACAATATTTTTGCTAAAATTGAGTCTGATCGAATATCTAATAATTTGGTAATATTTATGTATTTGAATTTTAGTATAGTTAAGATTCAATTTTTTTAAATTTGTTGTAAAATTTAGTATAGATTAGCATAAGATATAGAAGAATAACCTATTATAGTTAATTACTTCAAATGATAGTACAACTTTTATACTATATTAGTAATTTAATATACATAACCTACAGCTTTTATATGTGGAGGCTTCGTATAAACTAGATTAAGCAATAGTTAAACATTAAATAGTGGTATAATGATCTTTTGCAAATTTACTGATCATGCAACAGATGATAACCAATCGTTAGATTATAAGAAAATATTGTAGTTCTTATTAAAAAAACTTTTTGTTTATATGCCACTTAATTCAGTTGAACTCTCTTTTTCTATTTTAAGTTTTTAACAAACTCATAAAAGTAACCTAACTTTAAATATAGTTTAAGCATCATCTGTTCTTGATAAACTTGACATACTTACATAGAAGCCTTTACCTTAAAGCCCGTTTAAAAGAGAAATATCACCAATCCATAAAAATGGGCTTGGAAGCCCAAATGGAAATTGTTCACTGGTTTACTCATATGTATACATTAGTCATATACTATACAAAACTGCATCCATTTGTATGTTATTGATTTTAAATTTCGAATCCATTTCTAAATTGATGTACATGTAGGGATGACATTGGGGCGGGTGAGGCGGATTGATCTTAATTTGTAAAAAATTTAATCCGCCCCGCATAACAACCTTTTTCCTTTTCACTCTGCTCCACATAATTTTTATCATATTTTTTTTTTCTAGTTAAGTTTGATTATTAAAAATAAAATTTATACAAATAAATTTATTTTACATTAAGTTGAATTTAATTTAATATGATAGCGACTTTTCAAAATTTATTTTTTAGAAGTCAATTGATAAACGTAAGAAATAGGAGTATTACTTTTGATGAACCATTTTCATTAACTATTTTGAATATTCTAGTAGCTTTAAAGAAATTTTATTGATAAATATTGATCCCTCTTATAACATGTAAAAATTTAAAATTAAGCTTGAACCCACATAAAATTATATAAGCCCGCAACCCCTGCCCCATAATAGTTTTTTGAAAAATCCACTTCAACCAGCACCATCTCACCCGTCCCACACAACCTTAAACCCGCTCTGTCCCGCATAGCCTTAAATCCACCCGTCTGCATGCCCCCGTTGTCACCCCTAAGTACGTGTTTTTCCCATGATTAAGTTATTAGCCATGTCTTATTAACTTCATGAATCTTGTTTTTATCTGATAGATCTCAATATATTATTAAGAAGTTTTTAATCATTTTTAAAATAATTTACCTTTTTTTCTTAATATGAGTTTTATGTATTGATAATATGATATAAAAATCATAATTATACAATTGCAAACAACTTTATTTAACAACTCTGATTTGTGACCTATACTGAATGATACACACCATGTTATGATAAGTTAAAGTCACACTAATAATATAAGAAATTCAATATACTATAATTGTTTAAGACTTAAATCTTTAAAAAAGTGACAGATCATTTTCACCTGCTACACGTTTTAATACTTTTCATTTCAAATGTTACAATAATCACATTCAATGTTTTGATTAATATATCATTATGTGTTCATATTGGTTGTTGAAACTTCTTGTATAATTCGAAGTTGTCGCATATACTTATTTGTCCACGTTTGCCATTTGGAACATCATGACCAATCGAGGGTACTTTAGGTAATCAACCGAGATTCAATTAAATTTTCTTTATCTAATTATTTAAGAGAATATTTTTTAAATATTTTTATATCATAATATTTATAATATTTCATAAGTTATGTTTCACGTTTAAAGAATTTATGTCCTACTATGCTTAATTCTATTTCTAAAGTCAAAAATTAAAAGTGAAATCATTTGAATGAAGAATTATACCATTTAATGTTAATACCGATAATTCCTATGAAGCAGGCCGATCTGTATCTAACTAAACCAACCCAATTTAATATTTGTTCAAACAATATACGAGTATTAAAAATTAAAAATATTTAATAGGAAGTTTCTTTATGTTTCGTAATTTGATAAAGTTTCTACTATGCATTGGAAAAAAAAAAAAGAGAGGCATTATAATGCATATAAATATTAAACGCAGAAAACTTCTCAGAGAAAGAGAACTACTAAATTGCTTCTACTTCTTCTTTTGTGAAAAAAATGGGTTCTTTTTTTTCTAAACAAGTGGAGAGAAGAAAATCAGTTCATACTCAGAAAAAACTTTTGTATGATCTTAAGGAAAAAAATAGCAGTAATTTTCCTGGTTCTGATTATCACTCAGATGATCGAAAAAATTGGATGTCAACACTCGGCACAGAAAAACTCCACGTGAACAAGATAATTTGGCCCGGTACCCATGATTCAGCAACAAACAAAATTGGGATCCCATTTATTTCTCGTCCGTTCGCCCGAACCCAATCTCTGTCCATTTACAAACAGTTGGTAACGTTAAAATTGTGTGATCATCTCTTTAAAATTTATTTAAGTACAATTTTTATTTACTTGATTATATTTTTAACAGGTAACGGGCACCCGTGTCCTTGACATCAGAGTTCAAGAAGATAGTCGTGTCTGTCATGGCATCTTAGTTTCTTACCATGTTGACGTTGTGATCAACGATGTGAAGAAATTCCTGTCGGAGACTCAATCAGAGATCATAATTCTCGAGATCCGGACAGAGTTTGGGCACGATGATCCACCGGAATTCGACAAGTATTTAGAGAATCAATTGGGGGAATTTCTTATCCATCAAGACGACTCTGTTTTCAACAAGACAGTAGCAGAGTTATTGCCAAAAAGAGTAATATGTGTTTGGAAACCAAGAAAATCAGCTCAGCCAAAACATGGAAGTCCATTATGGAGCGCTGGGTATTTGAAGGACAATTGGATTGACACTGATTTGCCTGAAACAAAATTCGAGAGCAATATGAAGTATTTGAGTGAGCAGCCACCGGTGACATCCCGGAAATATTTTTACAGAGTGGAGAATACGGTGACGCCTCAGGCTGATAATCCGGTGTTGTGTGTGAAACCAGTGACAAATCGGATTCGTCCATATGGGAGGTTGTTTATAAATGAGAGTATATCTAGAGGTTATGGTGATCGGTTACAAATATATTCAACTGATTTCATTGATGAAGATTTTGTGGATGCTTGTATTGGGCTTACAAATGCAAGGATTGAAGGCAAGCTTTGAATTGTGAATATGCCTGTTCGCAGTACAAGGTGAATTTATGTGTTCTCTTTTGTGAATTATGTTGTTTGTTCTGTTTTAAGGAGTATTAATTACCACTTGTTACTAGGTAAAAAATAATGTTTGCTTTTGAATTTCAGATTATATATGTTGTTAAATTGCGTGTAAATGAATTTATTGTAAGTTGTACTGAAATTCCACATTATTTGGAAGGATAGTATTAGCATGGCAAGAAAATTACGAAGAGAATTTACGATTTATCTTAGTAGCTTTTGTTTGTTGATATACATGGTACATATAACACTATATATTTTGCACTTAAATTTTCAACGCTTACTTTAGAACACGGTTAATCTAAATTTGTATTGTATAATCTCACTTAAATAAATCAATATCTGATTGTGTTAATGTGTGTAAGATTCTTTAAAATGTAAAGTTGGATAAAAATGCTAGGAATCTTATTGAATTGGACCCCCAATGTTGTCAAGTAACAAATTTATGTTGCACTACTTGAGGCATGGGAACCCAACTATATATGCCTGAGTTTATGTTGATATGATCAATTAGTTAACAGTCGATCACTTTATCATTAATCTATTAATGACGAATATAGTAACAAAAAAAAGGCAATGGTTAAACTAGAATTAATCTTAACTAGACCTTCAAAGGGTGAATTGAAGCTACTACTCTAGCTTCAGTTGCAGTTCATCTTAATCTAGATACTTGACTGCATCAACGTCTATAAGATTACTGAAAATTTCAAATTGGATAAAAATGGTAGCTAGTTAACCATCTTATTGAATTGCACCTCTAATGCTGTCAAGTAGTATATTTATGTTGCACTACTTAGCTGCATGGGAACTTAACTATTCCTGAGTTTATGTTAATAGTATCATTCAACTATTAGTCTATTAAGGATGAAGTGGTAAGAGAGAAAGGCAATAATTAAAATGAAATTACTTTTAGCAAGAGTATCTGAATTAAAGAAATATTTGGCACATGTTTTTAGTAATGTTAAAGAAGAGAAAATGATGTCCAAAATGGTTTCATCATTGTACTTTTATAGAATTTGATTCTTTAACTATACACTTTACCTATTTTAATTCTTTAAATATTAAAAAAAAACTTATGAGTTGTATGACATTTTCCCTGTTAACGAAGAATGCGCATTGATGTTTGGCTAATTTCCTTGAACCCAAGACGTGTATACCCTTATACATATTAAATAGTGTGATTTATCATGTATATGGATAATTTGGTTGATTATTTGATTGCACGGGATTCATAGGCATTTCTTCACAATCTCATCATCCCTCCTTACTAATTAGGGATGTCAAAATGAGTACAAATGTAAGTAATTCGTCTAATTCGTTTAAAATTTTATGGATTGAGCTCAAAATAATTTGAATTCGATTCAATATCAACTCATTCAAGTCTTAATCTATTTTTAATAAATTTTTAATGGAACCTAATATAATTTCTAATTTCAACTTGTTGATAGAATCTTTATCTATCTATTTATAACTTATTTTAATTATTTTCTTAAGCTGAAATTCAAATTGTGATTATAAAAGTGATAAATATCAAAATGTTAAATTCTCCCATTGCCTTCTCGCTTCTGGCACATACCTGACCAGCCGATTGGAAAAATGATGAAATTAAATTCAATCCAAAAATCATAAAATAAAATATTGCTAACAATTGTGACTTTCTAAATTTGTATCAATAATGCCAATAATGCCGACCCTAGCCAATTAAGACAACTGGACCAATTTACTTTGAAGACATAAAAATATTGAAAAGGGACTTTATTTATTTGTCATAATAATTGATGTATTAGAAAAAAAGAAAAAAAGGCGTTATATTAAACGCAAAAAACTTAATGCTTTCCAACTACATACATTAGAGAAAAAGAAAAAACAGATTGTATTATTTTTTTTTATTTTTTTGAGGTATTGTGAAAATGGGTTCTTTTTTCTCTAAGCAGATGGAAAGAAGAAGAACAATCAGTACTCAGAAGAAACTTCTTTGTGATCTCAAGGAGAAAGATAGCACCGATTTCCCTGGTTGTGATCATTGCCCAGAAGATAGAAAAAATTGGATGTCAACACTTGCCCTCGATAAACTTCATGTCAATAAAATTGTTTGGCCTGGTACACATGATTCAGCAACTAACAAAATTGGGATCCCATTTATTTCTCGCCCTTTTGCCCGAACACAATCACTCTCCATTTACAATCAGCTGGTAACGTTGAATTGTCTAATCATCTTATCTTATTAAGTTATGTGATTATTCTGAGTACTTTTTTATTTATTAAATTATGTTTTTGATAGGTAATGGGCACCCGTGTTCTTGATATCAGAGTTCAAAAAGATGGTCGTGTCTGTCACGGTATTCTAGTTTCTTGCAACGTTGATGTTGTGATGAACGATGTGAAGAAATTCTTATCTGAGACTCAATCGGATATCATAATTCTTGAGATCCGAACAGAGTTTGGACACGATGATCCACCGGAATTCGACAAGTATTTAGAGAATCAATTGGGGGAATTTCTTATCCATCAAGACGACTCTGTTTTCAACAAGACAGTAGCAGAGCTATTGCCGAAAAGAGTAATATGTGTTTGGAAACCAAGAAAATCAGCTCAGCCAAAACATGGAAGTCCGTTGTGGAGCGCTGGGTATTTAAAGGACAATTGGATTGACACTGATTTGCCTGAAACAAAATTCGAGAGCAATATTAAGCATTTGAGTGAGCAACAACCGGTGACATCCCGGAAATATTTTTACAGAGTGGAGAATACGGTAACGCCTCAGGCAGATAATCCGGTGATGTGTGTGAAACCAGTGACGAATCGGATTCGTCCACATGCTAGGTTGTTTATAAAGGAGTGTATTTGTCGAGGTTATGGTGATCGATTACAAATATATTCTACAGATTTTATTGATGAAGATTTCGTGGATGCTTGTATTGGACTTACAAATGCAAGGATTGAAGGCAAGCTCTGATGTCAAGGTCTTATTCTTTCCTATTCCAGTTTACACGTTTGCGAATTATCGCCTTGATAATTTAGATGATTATTTAACAAATAGTTATTCTCTCACAAAATTATCTCTCTTTTTTATTTTAGTTTTCTTCAATAAAGAAAATAATTTGTGAGGTAAGAATTATTAGTTGAGTGATCATGTGAGAAATCAACTGGAGAATTAATTATCTGTGGAGAATTAATTATCTGTTGTGTATAATTATTGAGTGTACTTATCAAATTTATGTGCGTGTATGTATTGTATTGTTACCACTTGTTACTTTGTAAAAATTGATTGGCTTGGAATTTGAGATTCTTATATGTAGTGAAATTGTGGGTAAACGAAATAATAGGTAAGTTGTACTGAAATTCACATTGTTCGGAAGGATATGTATTTTACATTTTACGTATATTTGTAATTTTTCACTACTATTAGATTACTTGAAAAAAGGAATTACAAAAGTAAAGGTTCTTTAATAGTGAATTTATTAAGGACAACTTTCACAATAGCAAATATAAATTTTGTATTTGTATGTTACAATAAAGTTTGCATAACTCTGCTTCATAACAAACATATATATATGTATAATTTGCTATAAATATACAATTGAAGCGAATTGTATAAAACGAAGTGTATAAAACGAGAAAGAGATAGATTATATAAAATTTGAATTTGTATACAACGAGAAAGAGAGAAAGACAAAAGAGACTTGGGCAGAAAAATATTTGTATTGTATAATTATAAGTGTATAGACGATTATATACAATTTTAATTTGTATAAAATGAGAAAGAGAGAAAGACAAAAAAGACTTGGACAGGAAATATACAACTGAATTGAATTGTATAAAACGAGAAAGAGATAAATTATATATAATTTGAATTTGTATAAAACGAGAAAGAGAGAAAGACAAAAGAGACTTGGGCAGGGGAGTATTATTGTATAATTATAAGTATATAGGACGAAAATATATGTATTTGCATGTGTATTATACAATTATCTCTCGCTTTATACAATTAGAAACACAATTTATACAATAAAGTGAGAGAGGCGAGCGACATGAAGCGAGAGAAAGAGAGAGAGTAGCGAACGAGAATACGAGGGAGAGATGGACTGACAAACAATTTGCTATGGAACACAAATAAATTAAACGATAGCTACTATATTTATTTTATATTATTAGTTTATCATTCTATATAATTATTCCTATTAATAAACTGAAATATAATATGGATCATATGATATAACAAGTCAAAATACACGACGTGCCTAGAATAGTACTGCGTCGGTAAGAAGTGTGGTGCCGACTAATTTTACAACTTTGATTAGTGGTTATAATGTATATAAGTTAAATATAAAACATAAGAAAAAACAATATTCAAAAGTTTGTCTCAAGTAAAGGCAAAAATGGAGTATTATATTTAAATTTCCTGTCACTTTCCAATTACCAAATAAGCACAAGAACATATTTATTTATTGACATTCAGCTGCTTATGCCGTGTGTACCACCAATTCAGTTCACATCTATAGGTCCAGAAGAAAGATTATTGTAAAGAAAAAATATTTATTTATTTATTACGATTGACATAAATGATGAAGTGGAGTGCTAAAGAGTGGTTGACGCTCATTATTGTTATCCACAAACCCAAATGAGTATACGAAGAAACTGTCTTAGGCTCTTAGCTGTCCTAGAAAATCATTTTTTTGGTTCACTATAAATATTTTTTCTTACGGAAGGAAGAAATCTCGAAGTAATAGTCAAGTTATGCAATTTTATGAGATCCATAGGTTTTAAATTTGAGTTGTGCTTATATTAGAATGCACAATCTATATCACACTTCTTGAGGTGGAGTTATTTCTTAAATGTAAAATATTTTGTGCACTGAACTGTTTCTTTAAAAATAAATGTTCTTTTAGTTGTACCGTCATTTTTGGTATGTTCATTTACTCCACCTAATTATGCAAATGATTTTACCACAGGCAAACGAACATATATATCATCATGAAACCAATGGAGTATATTCTACTTAATAAGTCTATGATTTTGTCAACCAGAAATTTGTTTCTTTTGGCAGAAAATATGAAGAAAATGTTTGGTAATTATTGAAAATTTTGACAACTTCAAGGTTATCGATACGTTTTACCGACAACTAAATAGGAGGCCATTACAAAATTAAGCTTCCTTCAATAGTACTAATATATACAAATAGGAAATATAACAAACGAATTGCAACAACATTTTGTTGGAAAACAAAAAATGCAATTGTTAATAATATCTATGACCAAACGCTAACTCAATGTCACATGCGGCAATCAAATTCAGTAACGAATTATCCACATTGTTGAAGAATTCACTTTTTGATACCCAACTCTTATTATCAATAAGATTGTGTATGCACGTCTCAATAAAATAAAAAATCTACTTACTTGATAAAATATGGATTTCTTCTTTGACAAGACATATAATTTTTATTTAAGATGTTATCCACGCTTTATGTGTCTAATCTTAACGTCCAAAAGATCCAATTTATAGATAGTATACTTGGTTGAGAAATGTAGTTTTGACATATTTATATAATTTTGTACACAGTTTATAATTCAATTAGATTTTCTTCAATAGAACTCTTAATACGTTTTTATTCCCATACACATTCATACTGATTTTACTCTTTCATAACAACCTTATATCTAAAAAAAATTTTAATTCTTGAGTATCACATATTTTTTGAACAATATTAAACAGAAGACAAAATGGAAATGGAAATGAGACAAACTTATCATGAATAATATTGGAATCATCTATAATCAGTGTATACCTGGTAAGTCCAACTAGCTATTTGTGTAATAATTACATTAGAAAGCCCAATAATTAAAAAAGGCCCAACGTTAAGGCCCAACGTGTATTATCTTCCGGAAAGGGAAACTTACATAAATAATAAAGTATTTATAGCAATAACATTTTTTTCACTTGACCAATTTTAATATATTTATAATATAGTTTCTATATATATTACAGAGAACAATCTATAAAACACATATAATACAAATTTTATTAATGGATAATACATTTGTCACACATTTTAATACAAAGTATCGATTCTTACCAAACAAGCATTATTTTTTTTGAAACAGTTGTAATACGTATATATTCCATATATAATTCACTTTTAATATAAATTACAGACCTTATGTAGATACCATGCATTAGACAGACCTGAAACAAAAACAAAAACCTATTTAGTTTCAAAGTGTGCTTACACATTCATAGCTAGAATGGCATGTTAGAAAAGAGTATACATGGTGAAATGCGACTCCCATCAAATCAGGGCGGACGGTGTAGAGTCCGTCGGGTGCTGCTCATTAACCTCGTTTTGGAATATATAATTATGTAAAAATTAAAAGATATTTATAAAAAATTAACATAAAACACCTAATGAACAAATGATTTAATTGTCCATTGGCTTTGGGATGAGTGCTTAAAGCTCTCTTAGTGTTATTTAGCCTGGATTTGAATCTCATTGTTAACGTACTTTTATATTTTTGATTTCGCTACTTTTAGAGCATTCTGTAGACATTGAAATTTTGTGGACTATACAAGATGCGTTCAATTTAAGTTGGGACTCTAAAATTGTGTTCAACTCAGATTAGGATTCTTGGAGGCTACTAAACCCTAAATCCTAGTTTATGCCAATATAAAGGGTACTAAATTACCTTATAAGGCATCTCAGAAATTATATAAAAAGATCAAGATCTCGAATAGAGGTCAAATCAAAATCATCCTAGTTCGAAAATACGCCACTAACGGCCCTCGAATCATGGATAAATCTTAAGAGAGTAGAATCGAGGGATCAACAGAATTGTACTCGCAATCTATCTTGATCAATAAAATTATGTTTCTTCATATTTTATTTGTATGGTTTATTCATTTTTCATATGTTTAAAATTTGTTATAAACAAATTGGCACGCCCAGTGGGACCAAATCTGCCCTTTATCTCTTCTCTCTTAAATCAAGTCTGAAAATCTGAAGCTGCAAAGGTGGAAGAACGAGTACTTCAAGCCTCGTCTTTGAGTTTCAGCAAGTCTACACTCCGTCAAGCCTTGAAACAGGGGACAATAAAATTCGTGCCGAGAAAACAATAATCAAGAACGGAAGATTATCGAAACAATCGATTTATTATTTCAAGTGCGGGTGTTACAATCTCTACGTTTTCTCTGAATTTGCCTTTTCAAATATAATTTTAAGGGATTTAAAGCTTGATCTTAAACTTGGATTTATCTTGATCTTGATTTCTATCTTCATCTTGGACTTGAACTTGAACTTGGACTTGATCTTGATCTTGGACTTGAACTTGAACTTGGACTTGATCTTGATCTTGGACTTGAACTTGATCTTGATTAATTAAGTTGAATTCATGAAGGGCTTGGAGCTTGATCTTGAATTCAGTGGTCTTGATCTTGACTTTCTAGTTGAATTCAAGGGCTTGGAACTTGATCTTGAATTGATCTTGATCGTTCTTGAACTTGACCTTGGAGTTTGAACTTGGACTTGGACTTTATCTTGATCTTGACTTTCTAGTTGAATTCAAGGGGTTGGAGCTTGATCTTGGACTTGAACATTATCTTGATCTTGACTTTTGGAGTTTGAACTTGGATTTGGACTTTATCTTGATCTTGACTTTCTAGTTGAATTCAAGGGGTTGGAGCTTGATCTTGGACTTGAACATTATCTTGATCTTGACTTTTGGAGTTTGAACTTGGACTTGGACTTTATCTTGAATACGGTGGTCTTGATCATGATCGTTCTTGAACTTGATCTTGACTTCTTCATATCTTGAACTTGTAGAAAAATTTATGGCTTTTGATCCACGAACTTTCTCTAAGTTCTTGTTTAGAATTTCTTGGTTCCCTTTTTCTGAATTATGAGACCCCCATTTATAATTTTAGAATAGAGCAGTTGCGATTGGAACAGGACTCCCTTCGGCCAATCAAATTTAAGTGAGATATCACATGAGCTTTATGGAGCAGCCTTAATTTAAATTCATATTTATCTGAATTTAAATAATTAAATTAATTATATTAATCCATAATATTTATATGGATTAATATATTTATAAATTTAATATACTCCGAACAACTTTATAAATTTATATTTAATAAATTTTAAATGACTACACATTCACAACCTTAAAATTATAGATCAGTCACTGTATCAAATAGTTGAGATCCATTGAATGCATCAAATGTATCCAATTTAAGTGTTAACGTGGCTTAAACGCTAGATACATAATATATAGGCATTTCTCTAAAGAAAACTAGACAGTGGGCTGCATAAAACGTAAGGTGGAAGAAGTGGTAAGCTACTTGATTTGATACAACCTTAAGAAAAATAAATAAATATTTATCTATGATTATGAATCTTTTTATTAAGGGTAAAACACTGCAGAAAATATAAAATTAGCGACAGACCAAATTTCGCAGCTAAACTGTAAAAATGCCATGCTAATTTCATTTAGGGACAAATTATATATTAAACTGCAATTAGCTAGGAGATATTTAGCAACACATTAGCAGGATCTACTAATAAATTCCATAGATAATTCTATTATTTTGAAACTAAATTATTTTCAACTCTAGAAAAATAGTATTCTTTTTGAAATTGATTAAAGAAAAAAGTATGTCACATGAATTAAATAAAAGAAGTATTATTTTTATTACCATTATGAGCTAAATAAGGAAATAAGAGAAAATTAATCTCAATTAAAAAAATCAAATCTATTGATTAAGTTTGTCCTAGTATAGAAGTGTCCAAAACTCTGAACCTTCTCTGCACTTTCCTAACGATGCTAAACTTTAGCATAAAAAGGGGATTCCATTGTGAGATCACAAGTATATATGTATGTTCTTAAACCTCTAAATTCTCAATCACCCTGATTTTTTAATTCTTGTGGACAAATATATATTATTGAAAGTCATTAGTGTAATTACCAAGTCTGAATACTTCAGAAAAGAAGTTTAACTAAATTATGGGCACTGATATATGGTACAATATCTTCCATTAGAAAATAAGTAACATAATATAGTAATTAAAAGATACAGTCCATAAATTTGCTACAATCAATTAAAGCATGTAGATTGTTTGATTTTTTTTTTTGCACTATTAGTGTATATAAAATAAAAACTATGTTTCAATTCCCAAATAAGTTAGAATCGGTTATATAAACCTTTCCTTCTCCATTTAACCTTATTACATATCGTGATCATAATTAGAAACAAAACTTATAATATATGTTACGTGCACGATACATGTTCTAGGAATATAATCAATTTAAATCTATGTTAATCTTGTATGACGTACTGTATATCCATCTTAACATAAGTAATTCTGCAACACTTATTTTTGTGAATATTAGATGTTATTATAATATTCAATGTCATATAACATTATTAGTAGGGAGGTTATTGACAATGCAATGATAATGGAACAAAATTCCAAATCCATATTATACATGATATTTCATTTTCGAATTGCACATAAATGTTTGGACAATGAAGCTCCTAATGTGATATTTCATGAACATTTAATATAATACGCCTAATAACAAAACACAGCTCAATTATTTTACTAAATATAACTAATGCTCTCCTATTGTAAGTACATTAATCATAAATCATGATGCATCATGCATGTCTTGTACTTGATGTTACAAAACTATAGTAGCTTTTTTTTCTTGTTCTGTTGCAAAAAATATTCATGGAATATGACCATGATTTAAAGGGTCGTCATTCCTTTTGCATGTAATTTTTTCACCAATGATATATTTGTGTACGTACACAATATAATCAGAGGCGGAGCCAGAATTTTCAATAAGGGGGTTCAAAATCTGTAGAAATAGGTAGCCGAAGGGGGTTCGACATATACTATATATACATATAAACTTATTTTAACCATATATAAATAATATAGTTTTCCGCCGAAGAGGGTTCATAAGGGTAGCTCCGCCCCTGAATATAATGCACCACGCTTTTAATTTTTTTTAAAGAAAACTATTTATATGAAAATATAACTTTCAATAATACTTTCTCCGTCTTATTTCAAGCAGTACATTTTAAATTTAGAAACTCAAAATTTACGTATATAGATTATGACAACTCTGTAAAATGTATTATGAGTCATAATAATTGACAATTCAAAATATTTAATAGGTGAATAAACAATGTTGTAGGAAAAGCTTATTTGACTGTTGAAATCCCTATTTTGTCATATGATGGAAGTAAAATGGATGTTCTCTTAATTTTTAGAGTGCATTTGAACAGTTCATAACCTAGGGCCTAGGCTAGTATATTCTTTGGTATCACTTTCCATAATATTTATTGTATGTGGCACTATAGAGAGAAAAACTTTGAAGTTTTTGAAAACAAAAATTACATATTTGACAAGTATATAAAACATATTATTAACCGTTACAGTTATTAACAATTTAAAATATTGAATAGACATATTAAAAAGTTGATATTCAAAATGTGTTTGAGTAAAATAACCATAGCTGAATAATTCTACTAATTTTTTTGCAAATATTCGTCAGAGATATTTCTCATTCCTATGTTAAGAATAGTTACTTACACTTTGTTTTGGATCATTGTTATCCATTATTTCATAATATATTATATTCTATTATACTGTATTGTATGATAGATACAATGTTTGACTAGATTATATTGTTTGTTATTATTTAATAACATCTTAATTGTTTGGTTAAATTGTATCGTACTGTATTGTAATTTACAAATTTATTTAAATATCTTTAATTATTCTAGGGTAGGAGGTTTGACTAGATTTAAATAATAAAGGTAAAAGGTAAAATAGTATTTTGAAATATTATGTAAAGATATAATTGGAAAAAAAAATTAAGTAACAATGGGAACACACCAAATTGGTTGTTTCATAAAATAGGGGTTTTCATTGTTAAGTAACAACGAAATTTAACAATACAGTATTATATATTTTAAGTAACAATCAAAACAAATATTATAGGTATAATAACGATACAATATAATATAATGGGTAACAATGATCCAAACATAGTGTTAGTATGAATATATGTGTGACATGAATATGAATATGAATTAGTGGGGGAGGTTAATTAGTATATAGAGCTAGCGGTGACAATAATTGTGTGCTCCGTTACTTGCTAGCCAGCCTTTTGACATTTCCATTGACTTAACTGAAAAAATTGAGATTGTAATATATCGAATGGCTAAAATGGTGACTCCATTTCTTCGGCTACTACAAACATTAATTCCTATAAATAAGGTTGTAACGTCCATCACCATTTTCATGGAAAGCTATAGAGACATTTGCGTTTCACCATTGCAAAACCCATACTGAATCATCCATCCATACCCCCCCGCCGTCACCACTATCGCCACCTCCTGACCTCCGTTTCCGTTTATGGCCAATTTCATCATTTCCCTAAACCCCCCATAGAAGAAGAAAAAAAAGATTGCACCATTATTATTATTTTCTTTGATTTATCAAATATTCATTCCCCTGTATATTCAATTTTATTTTATTTTTTGTTAATTGATTGTCCGCTATTACGATGGCGGACATAGTGAAACAAATTCTAGCAAGGCCAATACAATTGGCAGACCAGGTAACAAAAGCGGCTGATGAAGTTTGTAATTTTAAGGCAGATTGTCTTGAGATTAAAGCGAAAACAGAGAGGCTGGCCGCGCTGCTAAGACAGGCAGCGCGAGCGAGCAATGACTTGTACGAGCGTCCAACACGTCGTATCATTGATGACACGGAACAAGTTTTAGACAAGGCACTTACTCTTGTATTTAAATGTTGTGCAAGGGGATTGAGTCGAGTTTTCACAATTATACCAAATGCTGCATTGAAGAAAACGTCACAACAGCTTGAGAATTCCTGTGGTGATGTTCAATGGCTGTTACGTGTCTCAACTCCAGCGGATGATCGTGATGATGAGTATCTCGGGCTTCCTCCAATTGCAGCTAATGAACCAATTTTGTGTCTCATATGGGAACAGATTGCAATTTTGTGTACAGGGACGTTAGAAGATCGTTCTGATGCAGCGGCTTCGCTTGTATCATTGGCTAGGGACAATGAGCGTTATGGGAAGTTGATTATAGAAGAAGGTGGGGTTGCACCGTTGTTGAAATTGGCTAAAGAAGGACGAATGGAGGGTCAGGAGAACGCATCGAGGGCTATTGGTCTTCTTGGTAGAGACCCTGAAAGTGTTGAACAAATTGTAAATGCTGGTGTTTGTTCTGTGTTTGCTAAGATTCTAAAAGATGGGCATATGAAAATTCAGGTTGTAGTGGCTTGGGCAATTTCAGAATTGGCTGCAAATCATCACAAATGTCAAGATCATTTTGCTCAAGCAAATACTATTAGGCTATTGGTTAGTCATCTTGCTTTTGAAACAATTCAAGAACATAGTAAATATGCTATTGCTACAAAACATCAGAACCTGTCGATACACACTGCTGCGATGGCACATGCTAATTCTTCTGGTACTAGCAAATTCAGTGATACTGGAGGTAAACTTGAAGATGATGACAATAGAAATCATAGTAAAATTCTTCATCCTATGGATAATCAAGCAACCAACCAAATACATAGTTTGGTTACAAGCGCGTTGGCCTTGAAATCCCAGGCACAGAATCAGCCCAACATTCCTATATCAAGTCCAAATCAACAGCAGCTGCGACAAAACCCGAATCAGCAGAGGAGCCACCATGTTGGACTGACTGGGACTAGCATTAAAGGGAGGGAATATGAAGATCCTGCTACAAAAGCTGAAATGAAAGCAATGGCTGCCAGAGCACTGAGGCATCTGTGTGCAGGAAATGTTAGCATTTGTACTCATATTACAGAATCCCGAGCTCTTTTATGCTTTGCCGTTTTGCTTGAGAAAGGCCCTGATGAAGTACAATATCATTCAGCCATGGCACTTATGGAGATCACAGGTAAGTGTATCACATTTAGCTAATAAAATTTTAGCCCGCCTAATAGATGTGTTTATAAATCAATGAAAAGTGAAGGTTGATTATGAGCAATTATTTTACCTAACCATGTTATTGATTGAATCCGTTTTAACCCTTGTGGATTTAACTCAACTCGTTCATTTGACACTCCTATATGCAGGAGTTGCTGAGCTAAATTCAGACTTGAGACGTGCAGCTTTCAAGCCGACTGCACCTGCTGCCAAAGCTGTGCTTGATCAATTTTTGAGAATTATCAAACAGGAAGATTCAGAATTGCTCATTCCAAGCATCAGATCTATAGGCCATCTGGCAAGGACCTTTCGAGCAACGGAAACCAGACTCATTAGTCCATTGGTGGTTCTATTAGATGATAGGGAACCAGAAGTAACTAGGGAAGCTGCAATTGCACTGAGCAAATTTGCTTCCTCTGATAATTTCCTCAGAGTCAACCACTGCAAGGCCATAATACAGGCAGGAGGCACCAAGCACCTAGTTCCACATGTTTACTTTGGTGAACAAATGGTTCAGGTTCCTTGTTTGATTCTCTTGAGTTACATAGCAACACATGTTCCTGATAGTGAGGCATTAGCTGATGACAATGCACATATAGTGTTGGAATGGGCTACAAAGCAGGGACACCTAATGCAAGATCCTACTGTTGAAGAACTAGTGAACCAAGGCAGAGAAAGCATGGAGCTTTATCAGTCCAGAGGCTCACGCCTGTGAACCTATCATTTTGTATAATATGTCCCAAATTTAGGTACTACTTTAAACTTCCCTCTTTCAGTTATGTTGAAGTAAATACAATATCGATGAGGTAAGGTAAGATTGAGTATATACTTTACCCTCCCTAGACACCCACATGTGAAATTACAATAGATATGTCATCGTCGTTGTTGTTTATACAAGATTATGACATGTTAGTCGATGCACAATGTTCTCCATGTTAGTCTGCTGAAATATGTTTACGTTGAGTTTGATTTTAGGTTGAAACTCGAGGCCCTCTTTATCATGGACCAAAGTTGATGATATCAAACGTGTAACATAAACAAGACACATCTACCAAATCGAAAAGCAAATTCTTGGAGCAGTCCAAGACGCTGGTTAGAGATAGGTAATCAAGACGCAAATGAACAAAACTGGTAGGTTTTGAACCTGAATTCAGTTTTCTGCAGTCAAATCTTTGATTGATTCATCTCTTTTTCATTGTTTGCATATAGTTTACTTTGGGAGTTGGAGCAATGGCCAAGATACGTGACCTCTTGATTACTGAAAAAACGTTACCTCGAGATATTTTTAGACTACTCAGATGTAATTCATTCCCACTTTTGTAACTCGCAATGTGAATATGTCACATTAAGATTATACTGAATTTTGCACTTGTACTATAGTTAGATCATGTACATTATTTACCCCCAGAAAAAAAAGTGAAAAACTTACTTCCATGGCTCATACTATTACGACTTAATGGTGTTATTAAACTAACATAAATGATTCTCCAATAAAAATTAAACGTCAAACGTAAAGAAACTTGCTTTTAAAATTCCTCTAGACAAAAGTTATTCCACACTAAATAAATGTCCCCAGCGAATAGAACCGTATTCAACGACAGCATAAAAACCATTTTATTAAAGCAAGCCATAAATAAACAAAAGAAGTAACAAGAATAGACACAAGGGGTCATTTCCAACATTGACTCAAAGCTCTGGAAACAAAAAGATGCATTTCAACAATACAGAAAATTAAACAAATTTATCCATAGAAAAATGGATATGAAACTACAAATTGAAGATTTACGTAGCAGCTTATAAATTGATATTACTTCGAAAACATGTATGTTTTTACTTGTACAGAGAGTATTCATTGCACCATCGACAAAAATAAGACTCCCCAATGCTAAAAAGCTTCAGATATGGATACTACAAAGGAGGAGCAGAGAAGAAACTAACGATTAAAAGGCAACCATATGCCACAAAACACTACGGATAAGTACCGAAAACAGAACTTAAATGATAAAACATAGCAGGGGTACGGGTACAAGACCACCATCACTGACCACCACTGGTGCATTCACGGGCAAAGTGGCCGTCCTCGCCACATTTATAGCAACCGCCACCTCGTCCACCACCACCACGGCCACCGCCTCCTCGTCCACCACCACCTGAGTATCTACCACCACCGCCTTCACCCTGGGTACACTCCCTAGCATAATGGCCCGATTCACCACACTGAAAACAACCGCCTCCTCCACCACCTCTTCCCCCGCCATAACCGCCACCGCCTCCTCCACCGTATCCTCGATTACCTCCACCGTATCCACCTCCGTAGCCACTGTCTCCATCACCGTATCCACGGCTTCCACCTCGGCTACCACCGTAACCACCGTAACCGCCATCTCGACCACCTCCGCCGCCGGATCCTCCAGAGACCGGTGCTCCATCAGGCCCGGTGACATCAACGGCCTTTGAACGGCCATCATTGCCGGACTCAATCACGTACTCTACTTCCTCACCATCAGACAGGCTACGATATCCCTCAGATCTAATTCCGGACTGGTGAACAAAGAGATCGCTAGAACCATCTTTAGGAGTTATAAACCCAAAGCACTTCTCGTTACTGAACCACTTGACGATTCCCTTACACCTTTGTTCTCCCTCATCCGCCATTTTTTTACCTCACAAACAGTAAGCACCCTTTAACCCCTTTGGAATTGTCACCTCACCGTGCCCTTTCACAACTACGGGATGCCTATTTTATATACTAATAACCTCAGTAGTCAGTGCCACCTTGCTGGGCCAATCAACACAGTGGGCCATAAGGTTAATTTCATATAAAAAAACAAACTATCAATTAAATGTTTTACTAATTTTTCAAATTATATATTTATTTATTTATTCATTTATCATCAGAATATATTCTCATACTCATTTAAAAGGCAAGTAATCAATAAGATTATTTAATAAACTTTCAACAATTCATTTATAGAAAAAAAAATCATAATAATTGCTTCTCTCTTTAAACTCCTTATTTCCTTCTTCTTTCTTCATTTTTGTTGATTTTTTTCCCTTAAATCATATTATTCTTTGGTTATATAATCTGATTTCATATATATTGTTTTAAATTTTTTTTTGACAACTGTTTTGTCCTATTTCATATATAATTATTTCTTTTTTGCCATTTCATTTTTTATTTTTGATAACTCTTTTGTCCTATTTCAAATTTATAGGCTGTTTTTGACAGAAGGATAGGAAGGCAATTTGGAAATATTACTTTATATATTTCTCTGAATGAAAGAGTACGAACTGCAATTAATTTATACTATTTTATAAAGTGGAAAATTGCTTACTTTCTAATTAAAAAAACTAGTAAATATTTATATACAGCACATAAATAAAATATCTAGATAAGTTAAGAAAGAATAAGTAGAGGGGTCATTATTCCAATGTGATGAGGTATAAAGTTGTTATGCTGTATGGAAATTATTCAACAGGGACTTGTCAGCCCAAGAATAATGACTGAGCCCATCACTGGCCCAAATAGAAAATTCCAACATCTAGTGGAATATGCCTCACTATTTGGATTTGAGAATTCTTCACAAAAAACCCTAATATGATATCTTATTAGGAGTGTATATAAAACGGGTTGGTATTCATTGTTTAAATATTAAATTAAATAACTTATGTAAACTGTTAAATTAAACTAATAAAGTAGATTTTTTAATCTCGAGTTTTTTGAATTTCTCATGTTAATGATTCATACAAATATTTTATCAACTTCTACTCAAATACAGTATTTGTTTAGTTCTATCAAAATATAAATATATTTTTTTTATAAAAAAAAAAAGCAAAAAAACATGATATGAATGATCACTTAAACAGTCAACAAATAATAATAATAATAATAATAATAATAATAATAATAATAAAATATTGCATGATGAAAATATTGTAAATAATTAAGTGATAATATAATTTTTGAACTACTAAATTATTTGAAAATAAATCTGTTAAACATTAATTATGTTAAAAAGAAAACTACAATAAGGTTATATATCTTAATTGCCCAAACCAATATAAAAGTAAATGACAAATATAAAATATTATTGTCATAGATAGTACTGAATTGATTTCCTTTAGTATTAATATTGGTTTGAGCTTTATTAGAGTTTTATTGGACCATTCAAATTCTAAGATAATATGACTATATATTTTTAAAAAGTATAAATAAATTATATCAAAGTAATTATTTTTATCTGTAAAATAAATTTAAAAGTTATATATATAATGTCAGGTTAATTTAGTCTTGTGTTGACTCTTTTAAGTTAAATAAGATGCTCGTTTAATAAGTAAGGTTTTTCCAATCGAAAGATTTGCCTGCCATAGAGATCCCAATCCCGTGTATGCGGTTAAGCAAGTCTTGTTCATCAGCTTTCACCCAGATAAAAAAGACAAATGCGTAGCGTGAAAAGTAATTTCACTAAGTAAGAAGCAAGGACATAACCCTCACACGAAAGTTGTTGCGCAAAACGACAAGTGCCTAGCGTGAAAAGTTATTTCACTAAGTAAGAAGCAAGGACATAACCCTCACACGAAAGTTGTTGCGCAAAACGACAAGTGCCTAGCGTGAAAGGTTATTTGACTAAGTAAGATAAGTAAAAAGCAAGGGCATAACTATCACGCGAAGTTGCAAGGGCATAGCTATCACGCGAAAGTTGCAAGGGCATAGCTATCACGCGTAAGTTGCAACGACATAGCTATCACGCGTAAGTTACAAGGGCATAGCTATCACACGATAGTTGCACGGGCATAGCTTTCACGCGAAAGTTGCAAGGCCATAGCTATCACGCGAAAGTTTCAACGGCATAGCTATTACGCGTAAGTTGCAAAGACATAGCTATCACGCGAAAATTGCAAGGGCATAGCTATCACGCGAAAGTTGCAGGGGCATAGCTATCACGCAAAAGTTGCAACGACATAGCTATCACGCGTAAGTTACAAGGGCATAGCTATCACACGAAAGTTGCACGGACATAGCTATCACGCGAAAGTTGCAAGGCCATAGCTATCACGCGAAAGTTTCAACGGCATAGCTATTACGCGTAAGTTGCAAAGGCATAGCTATCACGCGAAAGTTGCAAGGGCATAGCTATCACGCGTAAGTTGCAACGGCATAGCTATCACGCGTAAGTTGCAAAGGCATAGCTATCACGCGAAACTTTTAAGGGCATAGCTATCACGCGAAAATTGCAAAACGAATTTATTGTTCTTTAGTGCATTTTGTTGATTTTTGGAAGTGAAGCTAACCTAGAATAGATGAAGTAATGCAAAATCATTTTTTCCCAGACACCTTTGATATCTTATTGGTCAATCGCTAAGCACCCTTTGAAGTACATTATTGCTATCATCAATGAAAGAATGAAAACAAAAAGAAGACACTTGTAGCTTGATCCTTATATTTTTTTCTTCTTAATTACTATTTAATTTAATTTTAAATGATAACAGTAAGCAAGTTTGCGAACCAAATGTTAGCTTCTTGAATTGGAAATATATGAATACAGTTTTTGTGATTCCTTTAATTTTTATACTCATAATACACAAATCTATTTTAAAATTAATCAATTATCTTCACATAAATTGTCTAATCAACAGGTAAATGATGCATCAACAATTAATTTAATCATCAAGTATGAACTATGAAAATAGAGCAAAAAATTGCACATCTATACTTTCACTTGAAATATATGGCATACAAAATTGAACAAACTCATCAAAACCTCTCCTGTGATACTCACACATCGTTAAACACACATTATTTCTGTCAATTATGGGGCCAATAAACCCTCTTAACGCACTTTAATATCTAGCATGAATGACCAAGAGCTCATGCGGAGAGAGTCTAGAGCAAATGGGCTTTGATTCCTTGAACAATTAGTTAAAACTCCAAATGAACCAATTTGATGAATGAATGTTCATTCTAAGCCTAATTATTACCAAATACAAACCCAACAAGCTCCAACATTCCATTAAATACATACACAATAGAGGAACAGTTAATTGGGATTATAATAGAGTCAAAAGTTATTCTTTGACTCAACCACTCCATTAATATATTGTAGAGAATAAAACCAAATAACAATCCAGCTCATGGAGTATACTAATAAAAATAACACTGCCTGCCAAAAGACAGGATTCATCTAGCACTATCACAAAAGGATTTAAAACATTACTGAAACAAAATAATATGGAAAAAGTAGAAATTAAAGGGATAAAAGAGTTAAGCATCATAATAATTGATATTGCTTTCCAAAACATGTATGTCGACATGTACAGAGAGTATTCATTGACGCACCAACAAAACTAAAACTCCCCATTACAAAAGCATGATACTACTAACTACCATCAACCAGTACAAAATAAGATAAAACAAGCAACACTAGAGATAATCGGTGTCAATAAGCACCGGAAACATAAAAACAGCAAAAACAAACATATAGAAAACGATCAATGACCGCCGCTGGTGCACTCGCGGGCGAAATGACCTTCTTCGCCGCACTTGTAGCAGCCTCCTCCGCCGCCACCACCTCCACCGGAGTACCTACCACCTCCGCCTCCGCCACCAGAATATCTACCTCCACCGCCTCCGCCACTGCCGCCATCCTGTGGACACTCCCTAGCAAAATGTCCAGATTCTCCACATTTGAAGCAGCCTCCGCCGCTTCCTCCACCGCCACCGTAACCACCACCACCTCCTCCATAGCCTCCACCGCCTCCGTAGCCACCACCACCTCGGCTACCTCCTCCGTAGCCACTGTCACCGCCTCCATAACCACGGTTGCCTCCTCGGCCGCCACCGTAACCACCGCCTCCACCGTAACCACCACCATCACGTCCTCCACCTCCACCGCTGCGAGATCCTCCTTTAACAGCCGCTTCATCAGGTCCCGTAACGTCACAAGCTTTAGCCCTGCCATCTGAGCCAGACTCAATCTGATACTCAACCTCCTCACCTTCAGCTAGGCTTCTGAATCCTTCAGATCTGATACCTGATTGGTGAACAAACAGATCTTCAGAGCCATCGGCGGGAGTGATGAACCCAAACCCTTTCTGGTCACTAAACCACTTAACTGTACCCTTGAGCCTCTCAGAACCCTCATCAGCCATTTTTTTCGCTCACAAAGAAAACGAAACCCTAAACCCTTTGATTGTGTTCTCTTAGGCTAAAGTCACCGTGGCCTCTTTCACAAAGGGATGGGTCAGTTATATAGTGTGAGGCTGAGTGCCACGTTTTGTTTTGGGCCAAGAATTTAGTGGGCCACGATTCTCTTGCTTTGGAGAATTAAATCAACGGTTGCAAATTTACGAGGTGAACAGACGGTCAGGGTCTCAAGCTTGGAAATAAGATAAAACCAATGGTCAAATTTCAAAATTAGCTGACTATTTTATCCTCTTTGTTTGAATACATCTAATGGTAGTGCTGAGGATATAATAGTCATTTCAATATTTTTCATGCAGAAAACGTTCCTGTTCCTTCTGTGTAGCAGACTAGCAGTCAAAGAGTTGTCATTCAAATATCAATCAATTAGTTATTAAAATAATTAAATTCGAATTGGTGTGTTTTATTAAATTTGTTTTTTTAGATATTATTTACAACAAAAATATTTTCAATAATTTATGAGAATTAAATTCAAGATCTGTCATTAAATTTCTAAATGTTCTATCCCAATTCATTTTCATCCTTATCCAACAACCTCTTCCTATCTCATTCATTTTATTCTATTATATATACTCTAAATAAAAAACAATGTTTCTATCAATGAATTAATTTACGAAATATGGGTTTTCCATTTAAATAAAAATACAACCATATGTTTTTACTATGTTTTTTAAAAGGGTCAAATTATCCAAAGGAAATAGTTTAATATATCCTTCGTTATATTTTCGATCTATATATACCCCTCATTTTATACTTTGAGTCCAAATATACTCTTCTATATACTTTGGTGCATATATACCCTTAACTTTGACGAAAAAACATGTTACAAACTGAAAATCAAATTATTTACTCTCAATTTGCTTAAAAACTCATTTGTGTAACACATCCTAACTCAGTCCCTCCGTTTTGAGCTCTTATTTTTATTTTTCCATTCATAAATCGATTTTTAAATTTCTTATACTAGAAATAATAAAATATGCTTATCACACAATATCATTGTGCTACATTTTCTCCTCACATATTAAAAATCTTCAAATTTATTTCTATAAAATTAATCATTGTACTCACATCTTCATACTATTATAAGAGTACAAGAAAATTAATTGATGTAGGGAGTCATCGATTTTTTTGATACTGAAAATTCTTAGAACTTATCTCAGTAGTGTATTTTCTTTGATTAATATTGACACTTTTTAGAAGAGGTTAAGCATGATAATTTTTTTTAATATAAAAACTTCAATTCGAAAGAAAGAAAAATCACATTAATTTTTTAATACGATAAATTATTAGCTTATTTTGAGAAGAAGATGCAAAGAAAAGAATTCAAAGCGGGGGAAATGAATTTCTAAAAGAACTAACTATTTGGAATTCGAGATGCGTTATTTTATTTTGAGTTTGTAACATGTTTTTCCGTCAAAGTGAAAGGTATATTTGCACCAAAGTTTAATCAAAAGGGTATATTTGAACTCAAAGTATTACGGAAGGGGTATATTTGGACCTAAAGTATAACAAATGATATATTTAAACTATTTCCAATAGTACAAAGGTATATTTGACCCTTTGCCCTTTTTATTTCATGCGATGGTATCAATATCAAATATATAGAGTCAATTTTCTAATTGAGCACCAAAGTTTTAGGGAATTTTTATGAAATATCATTCATGTTTCATTTAAAATCAATTATCACTATTTTCCTCCAAATATACTTGACACTTCAAAAGTTTACTCTCTCCTAGTTGGCATGACAGGTTATTGAAATCTGTTTTTTAATAATAGACTAATTTCATTCATTAAACTCATTTAACAAAAATAATGATCATATATATATATAAATTATTAAGAATAAATCTTCATACTTAAAAATCTTTTATTAAAATTAAACTTTTTATTTTTTATCGTATGAGGAGTAGGTTTTAAAAATGTACTATAATATCATCAATTTTGAATATTTATAAACATATTTAAAAATGAAAATTTTTCAAAATGACAATATTTTAACATTTTAGAGGGCTCATTAGCAACACTTTTAATATTTAGTAAAAATGTCAAATTTTAATTTGTTATGTATGTTATTTATGTTTTTATTATTTATTTTTACTTAAAAAATATAATTATTTAATAACAAAAGGGAGAAAATCAAGGGAGAGAATATTTCAAAAAAAGGTAAAGATCACTTAATTTTCTCATTAGTTATATTTTCAAATAAAACTTAAACTTTGTTCTTTTTTTTTCTCCAAAATCTTAACCTTTATTTTATTAGTTTGTATTTATTCCAATAGGTATGCCAAATAAATCTATATTTATTTAAGAAACATATTCGTATTCATATATTTTTTTTATGTGTATTTATTTGTATCTTCGAAAATTTTATATTTCGTATTCATTTCAATATGTATTTTATTTGTATATTTATTCTAGTTTTTATTTAGAATATTGTGTAATAATATATAAAATACAAAAAAATAGTATGATGAAAAAGTGAGATAATATTTTTTAGAAAATGAACATATCACTTAAATTCTCATCATTTACAATTTCAAAAAAAATCCTTTTTCATTCTATTAGATCAACTTTCCTTTGGGTATGTTTTTCATTATAATTGTATATCAATATTTTTTACATTTTATGTGATCACTTTACCATTCAAATTAAAATTGATTTTTTTTTCTTTCAAATTACAAATTGTATTTCGGTGATCAAAATTGTGTTTCTTGATTGCCATATATATATATATATACACAAGTATCTCAATATATATGAATATGATTTATGAAAGGGTACAATATTTTGGGGGGGAAATAGCATACTTGGTGGAAATAATAAATCTGTTGAGGAAGGATATAATATTCTAAAAAAATAAATACGAATTGACTATGAAAGAAATAAGAATACAAAATTCTAAAAAACGGATAGCATACATAGTAAAATAATATAATCAGGATACAATATTCTAAAAAATATACAAATTAACTGTTGAAAAACAGGATACATATATGTTTAAGAAATACAAATTCATATGAGATAGCATATATAGTGAAAATGACATAATCAGAATACAATATTCTAAAAAAGTACAAATTGACTGTTTAAAAATAAGATACATTTATGCTTAAGAAATACAAATTTATATGAGATACGTATTTTGAATGACTACAAATAAAAAAGAAATACAATGTTCGTAATAAAAATACAAATTAAGAGTAAAAGAAAAATAATTGACAAACAAAAATTAATATGAATATTATTCTGATATGAATACAATTTCGCAACCTACTTCTTTGACTCTCTCTTTTTTTTTCGTCTGCTATATTCCTTTTTTCCAATTCTTTTCACAAAATTCAAATCTGAATTTGTGTTTATTTGTGAATTAATAACCCTATAATCAAAATTTAAAATTATTAAATATGAATATACAAAAAAAAATCAAACAATATATTATGTATGAATATTATGTTGATTACTACAAATTACAATCTTCTAAATCTCAAATATGAAAACAAATCATAAAAAAAAGTGTTTCAAATACTAAAATTCTGAAATTCATAAATATTTGATGAATATGTTAACAAACTCATATAAAAATCGAAAAAATGACGAAAAATCTGTAATACATACAAACCAAAATTCAACATAATTTTTTGATTTTGAAAACAAATTCTCATGAAATCTTGCAAAATAAATGATGATTTCGAAAATATCTTTATGTATTGAGAGATTTCTTGAATTAATCGATAGATCTGAACATATTGGTTCTTCAACAATGAGAGAGAATAATGGTGAAAATGGTAAAGAGAATTTTTTTTTGAAAATATTAAAGATGGAAATAAATTTAATGGTATTAAAGTCTAGAAGAAGTCTAAATGGGTAGTGAATATATTTAATGTTGGACTGTTTTGAGAAATAAAAGGAAAGACAAATAATAGTATTTGGATACAAATTATTTTTAAAATATTGACATTTTGACATTTTGAATAAATATTTTAAAGTGTAGATGTTTTTACTAATTAAGTTAGAAATTGTGACTAGTTTACTAATTTTTTCATTTAAAGAAATCGATATACAAATCACTCATAATGCTAACTTACATCAATTAATCATAACTTACAATATTTTTTTTCTTGAAAACAAATAGAAAGTGAACAATATTATTACTATTTTTTAGCCCAAAAATAAATAATTTTTAAATATCTCAAAAATCTCCTTTTATTTTAGTTGGTATATCATGTTATTAAATCATCATTAAAAATTAATATACCTATTTAATTCATCAAACTTATGTCTCTAAGACATAAATGTATAAATTACATGATAATTTATGAAGATTATAAAAAAAAAAAAAACTAATTCCTTATATTTTTTTACCAAAACAAAATTTAATGAAATTTTTTTTTGTGTGCAATTACTTGATAATTTCAAAAATCCCCAAGTGAATTATTTGAAAATTTTAAGCAATTTTTTTATATAAAATTATTCAAATAAATTTGTAAGGTTTGACAAAAAAGTTAGTAAGAAAGAGAAAATTATAGTTATTATTAATTATTATTTATTTTTATTATTTTATTCATGTGTTATATTATATTTTAATTTATCATACAATTAAACACTAATATATATTCTTATCTCATCCCAAATTCATGAAAGACAAGTAATAATCAATTGACTTGCCTATTTTAATGTAATAATATACAAAATACATGAGATTCGTATACTGATAAATAAAGATCAAAATTTTACTTTCTAATATAAATGATATCCCCTTTCTATTTTCTTTTCAAAAAGAGGTATTATAAGTATGAATTTTAAAGTATCCAATTAATTATTTTTTAATAATTAATTTTAATATTATTGATTCATTATATAATATATGATTGATTGATGTGAGTTGTCATTCATGAGTGATTTAGATATTATTATTATTTTTTTTTTTGAATATATGTGTTTACAAGTATTCAAAATTGATGACATTATAATAAGTTTTAAAAAACTATTTTTCATAGCATAACAAAAACTAATTATGATAAAAGATTCTTAATCATGAAAAATTCTTCTTAATAAACTAATATATACTCTTACTTTTTAGAAAATAATAACATCATTGTTTTAATGAAATAAGTTTGATGAATTAAATAAGTCTATTCTTAAAATAATTTATTCAATGAAATGACAAGCTAACTAGGAGAGAGTAAATTTTTGAAGTGTTAAAGTATATTCTGATGGAGTAGTACTTTGTTCCTATTTTGTGTCACCGTACGCCGTAGTAGAAATTATTGTCTTCTTCACGTTAGCTATAGTTGTTTATTTAAAGTTAGATATTTTTATATTCAATGAAATTTGACAGATTTTACATAAATTTTATAATGTTAAAAACTAATTACATTTTATTATTATTTTTTTTTCAAAATAATAAATATCCCTTAAAAATTTAGTTGAATCCGGATACATTCTAAAACGTCTCAATAAATCGCGTCCTAGTTTCTGACAAATCTCTTTACATCATAACACATCGTGTCCCAATTTCGATTATATCACTCAACATCCCAATACATATCATACGTCCTAATATATTGCATAAAGTGATTTATCCGACTGATACACCACGTAAAATAACGTCTCAATACATCGCATACATTTTAATACATCGTAATATAACGTATCTGATTGATACATCACGTAAAGTGATGTATCCAACTGATACATTACGTAAACTATGGACTTTTGTAAAAATAATAATCAAACAATAGAAAATAGTGACCGTTAAGTGATATTTTAGTCTTACATAAAACATAAATGATATTTCAGGCAATTCCCTAAACTTGGGTGACCATTTAGGGAATTGACTCAAATATATAATGTGATGGAGTAGTACTTTGTTCCTATTTTGTGTCACCTAGACCGTAGTAGAAATTATTGTCTTCTTCACGTTAGCTATGGTTGTTTATTTAAATATATATATTTTTATATTCAATGAAATTTGATAGATTTTACATAAATTTTATAGTGTTAAAACTAATAACATTTTATTCTTACTTTTTTTCAAAATAATAAAAATCCCTTAAAAATTTAGTTGAATCCGGATACATTCTAAAACGTCTCAATAAATCGCGTCCTAGTTTCTGACACATCTCTTTACATCATGACACATCGTGTCCCAATTTCATGTATATCACTCAACATCCCAATACATATCATACGTCCTAATATATTGCATAAAGTGATTTATCTGACTGATACACCACGTAAAATAACGTCTCAATACATCGATACATTTTAATAGATATTAATATAACGTATCTGATTGATACATCACGTAAAGTGATGTATCCAACTGATACATTGCGTAAACTAAGGACTTCTGTAAAAAAAATAATCAAACAACCGAAAATTTTAAAAATATATATAAAATAAATTATGTACTAAAATAAATTTTCCATTAATTATTCGTA
>JAJJBR010000163.1:5000-10000 GCA_022817965.1 Solanum lycopersicoides
TAAAAAGTATCTCTTGTTTTTCATTCCCATTCCCATAAGAATGAATACTATGATTCGCGTTTCGAACAGGCATGAATACAGCATCTATAGGATAACTTCCATCTTGAAAGTTATGTGGCGTTTTTATAAGATATCCACGATTTCTCTCTATTTGTAATCCAATACAAAAATCAATTGGTTCCGTTAAACTAGCTATATGTTGTGTATTATCAACGATTTCCACATAAGGTGGCAAGATGATATCTTGAGCAGTTACATATCCAGGACCCTTGACACAAATAGACGCCTCAGAAGTTCCATATAAATTACTTCTCAATACAATCTCTTTCAAATTCATTAAAATTTCATGTACCGATTCTTGAATGCCCGTTATGGTAGAATATTCATGTGGTACTTTCTCAGATTTTACACGTGTGATACATGTTCCTTCTAGTTCCCCAAGTAAAGCTCTTCGCATCGCAATGCCTATTGTGTCGGCTTGGCCTTTCATAAGTGGAGACAGAATAAAGCGTCCATAATAAAGGCGTTTACTGTCTGTTCTTGATTCAACACACTTCCACTGTAGTGTCCGAGTAGATACTGTTACTTTCTCTCGAACCATAGTACTATTATTTGATTAGATCATCGAATCTTTTATTTCTCTTGAGATTTCTTCAATGTTCAGTTCTACACACGTCTTTTTTTCGGAGGTCTACAGCCATTATGTGGCATCGGAGTTACATCCCGTACGAAAGTTAATAGTATACCACTGCGACGAATAGCTCGTAATGCTGCATCTCTTCCGAGACCGGGACCTTTTATCATGACTTCTGCTCGTTGCATACCTTGATCCACTACTGTACGGATAGCGTTTGCTGCTGCGGTTTGAGCAGCAAACGGTGTTCCTCTTCTCGTACCTTTGAATCCAGAAGTACCAGCTGAGGACCAAGAAACTACTCGACCCCGTACATCTGTAACAGTGACAATGGTATTATTGAAACTTGCTTGAACATGAATAACTCCCTTTGGTATTCTACGTGCACCCTTACGTGAACTAATACGTCCATTCCGACGCGAACTAATTTTCGGTATAGCTTTTGCCATATTTTATCATCTCGTAAATATGAGTCAGAGATATATGGATATATCCATTTCATGTCAAAACAGATTCTTTATTTGTACATCGGCTCTTCTGGCAAGTCTGATTAGCCCTGTCTTTGTTTATGTCTCGGGTTGGAACAAATTACTATAATGCGCCCCCTCCTACGGATTAGTCGACATTTTTCACAAATTTTACGAACGGAAGCTCTTATTTTCATATTTATCATTCCTTACCTTAATTCTGAATCTATTTCTTGGAAGAAAATAAGTTTCTTGAAATTTTTCATCTCGAATTGTATTCCCACGAAAGGAATGGTGAAGTTGAAAACCTAATCCTTCAAATCTTTGTTGTGGAGTCGATAAATTATATGTCCTTTGGTTGAATCATAAGGACTTACTTCAATTTTGACTCTATCTCCTGGCAGTATCTGTATAAAACAAAGTTCCTTTGAGGTATCAACTAATGCGAAAGATATTAGACAACTCTCCCCCCTTTTTCGCAAATAGGAAGTTTCGAATCCAATTTGCATATTATAAAGGATTACCAGATATAACACAAAATTTCTCCACCTATTCCTTCTAGTCGAGCCTCTCGGTCTGTCATTATACCTCGAGAAGTAGAAAGAATTACAATCCCCATTCCACCTAAAATTCGCGGAATTCGTTGATAATTAGAATAGATTCGTAGACCAGGTCGACTGATTCGTTTTAAATTTAAAATATTTCTATAGGGTCTTTTCCTATTCCTTCTATGTCGCAGGGTTAAAACCAAAAAGTATTTGTTGTTTTCTCGATGTTTTCTCACGTTTTCGATAAAACCCTCTCGTAAAAGTATTTGAACAATATTTTCGGTAATATTAGTAGATGCTATTCGAACCACCCTTTTTCGATCCATATCAGCATTTCGTATAGAAGTTATTATCTCAGCAATAGTGTCCCTGCCCATGATGAACTAAAATTATTGGGGTCTCCAAATTTGATATAATCAACGTGTTTTTTACTTATTTATTTTTGAATATGATATGAATTATTAAAGATATATGCGTGAGACACAATCTACTAATTAATCTATTTCTTTCAAATACCCCACTCGAAACAGATCACAATTTCATTTTATAATACCTCGGGAGCTAATGAAACTATTTTAGTAAAATTTAATTCTCTCAATTCCCGGGCGATTGCACCAAAAATTCGAGTTCCTTTTGGATTTCCTTCTTGATCAATAACAACTGCAGCATTGTCATCGTATCGTATTATCATCCCGTTGTCACGTTTGAGTTCTTTACAGGTACGCACAATTACAGCTCTGACTACTTCTGATCTTTCTAGGGGCATATTTGGTACTGCTTTTTGATCACAGCAACAATAACGTCACCAATATGAGCATATCGACGATTGCTAGCTCCTATGATTCGAATACACATCAATTCTCGAGCCCCGCTATTATCCGCTACATTTAAATGGGTCTGAGGTTGAATCATTTTTTTAATCCGTTCTTTGAATGCAAAGGGCGAAGAAAAAAAAAAGAAATATTTTTGTCCAAAAAAAGAAACATGCGGTTTTCTTTCATATCTAAGAGCCCTTTCTACATTTTTTTCTATTACATTACGAAATAATGAATTGAGTTCGTATAGGCATTTTGGATGCTGCTAGTGAAATAGCCCTTCTGGCTATATTTTCTGTTACTCCACCCATTTCATAAAGTATTCGCCCCGGTTTAACAACAGCTACCCAATATTCAGGGGATCCTTTTCCTGAACCCATACGTGTTTCTGCGGGTCTTAGTGTAACTGGTTTGTCTGGAAATATACGTACCCATATTTTTCCACCACGACGTGCATTTCGTGTCATTGCCCGTCGGCCTGCTTCTATTTGTCGAGATGTAATCCAAGCAGGTTCAAGTGCCTGAAGAGCATATTTACCGAAAGAAATACGATTACCTCGATAAGATATTCCCTTCATTCTGCCTCTATGTTGTTTACGGAATCTGGTTCTTTTGGGGTTATAGTTGATGGTTGGTTCTGAATTCCATCTCTACTACAGAACCGGACGTGAGAGTTTCTTCTCATCCAGCTCCTCGCAAATAAAAGGATTCAAAAAAATTCAATTTGAATTAAGCTAGAATAGTAAATCTTAAGTTAAGATATATAAGATATATATATGTATTTACTGAGTAATACCTTGAACGTGGGCTTCTTTGAGATTTCATTAAATCTATTAGTAATTTGTATATCTTGTTTGAATAGATAACTAAACTTTGTAGTTTTCTAAAGAGAAATAAAAAAAATTGTATTATTATACCAAATCCTTATTTTGTCCTTTATTGTATTGTCCTAAATTTTGCAATAAAAAAGTTTTCGCGGGCGAATATTTACTCTTTCAATCCCTATTTCATTTGTAGGGTTAACTCGTGACTTCTCAGATCTCAGAATACATGAATTAATCTATGGTTCGTTCCGCCATCCCGACCAGTGAATCATTAAGATTCCTTTTTCAATAGAATCTTTTGCATTCACAAGTTCCGTCGTTCCCATCACTTCTTACTTAATGGTTAGGTCCGAATTCTACAATGGAGCTCAGAATCAAATTGGTTCTTGAGTCAATCTTCTCAGTCTTTATTGGCTCGAAGCTCTTGATTTTTTGTTCTATTTCTATAAGAAGATTCTTTTTAGTATGGTATGAATGCGTATTGATGCTTTATTACACTGCCTTTTATGAGATTACTCATAGACCTTACATATTGGAATTTTATATCATTGGTATTCTTTTTCTCTCTTTCTCTCATCCTTCCGTTTATCCACATCTTTTTTGTCTATTTTGCTTTACAACTTAGAATCAGATTTTTTTGTTTATGCAAAAGATTTCAGTTGCTACAAAGATATGACCTATATATCATATCTTGACTGGTTCTTTAGATCCAGATAATGCGAAGTGATGGGTTGGTTATTAGTTCTATAGTTTTTAGTTCATACTATGTGGGCTGGGCTTTTTTAATCCTAACCCTAACAAAACCAACGAGTCACACACTAAGCATAGCAATTATATCAAATGGTCAATCGAATTTTTATTCAACCTTATAGAATTAAGAATTAGAAATGTTCCCCTTGATTAGAAAAAGAATGAATTGGTCTTTTTTTTTGTTCAATCATTGGATAGAAGGGAAAGACAAGTAGTAAAATTATTCCTCGTCTAGAAATATCCAAATTTTGATGCCCAATATTCCATAGATAGTTCGAACTGTATAAGAGCAATAATCAATTTTAGCTCGAATCGTTTGTAGGGGAACCCTGCCTTCTCTGATCCATTCGACACGTGCAATTTCTTTTCCGTCGATACGCCCCGCAATTTGTATTTGAATTCCTTTTGTATCCGCTTGTTCTGTTAATTCAATAGCCTTTTTCATTGCTTTTCGAAATGAAACTCTATTCTTTAATTGTCCAGCTATAAATTCTGCAAGAATATTAGGGTTTCCGTAAGGTTTTGCAATTCTTGTGACAGCAATGTTCAGTTTTCGGTTTACACAATTTAATTCCTTTTGTAAGGTCATTTGTAATTCTTCGATTCCGCGCGGTCGACTTTCTATTAATAATTTTGGGAATCCCATAAAGATTATGACCTGGATCAGATCGATTCTTTTTTGAATCTCTATACGTGCAATTCCCTCGATGCCAGAGGACGTTCTCATATTCTTTTGTACATAATTCTTGATACAATCTCTGATTTTTTTATCTTCTTGTAAACCCTCAGAATAATTTTTGGGTTGTGAAAACCAAAGGGAATGATGACCTTGGGTTGTACCCAGTCTGAAACCAAGTGGATTTATTTTTTGTCCCATAATCCCCCGCTATTATACATATCACGATACGTCATAGCTGTAGATTTTTTTTTCCATCTCGTTTTTTTTAACGAAGACATCTCGC